>JANTOQ010602122.1:0-10602 GCA_027564595.1 Bythotiara depressa
CTAACTAACTAACTAACTAACTAACTAACTAACTAACTAACTAACTAACTAACTAACTAACCAACTAACTAACTAACTAACTAACCAACTAACTAACTAACTAACTAACTAACCAACCAACTAACTGACCAACTAACTAACTAACTAACTAACTACGAATTGATACTTACAATACAACGATATATTCAAGAGGGAGATCACTTATATAAAAAACATAATTTATAGTGTTCGGTCAATCGTAAAAGTTATTAACACTTCCAATACGCTCCTCGCCGTAGAACTATATGACAGCCTATTCAGCACTACAGATGTATTTGCACGCCTTCAAATAAGTGCCCTCCCATTTGGTGAATATTTAAATGAATGTCCCCCTCCTCTGACACAAACTTCTAACTGGAATAAAATATTAATTTTTTTCTGCAGTTACGTATATTTTCCATAAAGCAACACGATTTAACACTTTAATTCATAGTGTCCCCGGAAAGAAATCAAATCGTTTGTCAGTTCTTTACTATTTTGATTTTTCCAGGGGGTTAATTATTGAAAATTTAATAATAAGTTTAATATAGCCAGGCAGTATGTTTATATGCATTTCACTCGATCAGTGGTGACTCAGATTATTTACATAATGTAAACAATACTCACTTTTCCAAATTTATTTATTTTATATATTTTTTATATATATAATTTTAATTAAGAGTTGGTATTCTGCAGAACTTCGTTAGACGAGATTAAGCTGGACGGATCCTGTACTAAAGAGTAGATAAGAATGGGTTTTGTTTCCCTATAATTGTCCAATTTTTATATTCATTTTCGGGAGTGGTAAGAATCTTGTCCGTTCTATATAATTACGAATGTCTCCAAATTGACTTAAATAAGATTCTAAACTGATTTAAGTGCGCTGTTTGTTTTCATATAAACACGGAAGATAATTTTTTTATCGTGTTTAATAAACTTTTTTTTCCTTTTTGATAGATTTGCGTATAGAGAAAAATTTCCATGTATCTATCTAAAGATTTTTAAAATGACCCTGGTTACGTTATATACATTTATTTTTATTTTTACTTTTGCATTTTCTTTTCTAAATAATGTCACATTTAGCCCGTAAAAGACAACTCAACTTCGCAAATGGTTCGAAATCGCTAATCAGCAACTGTGCTTTCTATCTCGATGTTCCGGGTTACAAACAAGTACGGCAACTTGAGAAAAGATTGACAGCACTTGGAGGGGTAAGAAAAATGTTTTTTTATAATATTTATTTTATTTATTTATTAATATTTACCCAGGATAGCTTCTTCAGTACTTAAAGTGCTGTTATAATGAGGGTCCTGCGATTGAAGTCCTGCTTGTAATTTAAGCTCCCAAATGAGCTACAGAAGTTTTTAATTGGCTCTGCAAGTCAAGCAGAAACTTCCGCTCAACGAGACAACTCCGAAGTGATACTGTCGTCCATAGGCGGGATCGAATCACGACCGTTTGACAATTTAGGCTCTAAGTAACTAGATATAGAACACTCTTTAGATATTAAGCCTTATCTTTTATATTTAATCATGAAGTAACCTCGTTCCCAAGGCATTTTTCCTTTTTAAGTTTTCCCAATTTAAAAAAGAATAAAAGTCCTGGAAATGAGGTTGATCTTTTGTACTAAAATTGTTCACCGCAAGCAAAGGCAAAACCGATTAAAAATATAAATAGCATTCTGTTAAACTTAACCCCTTCCACAGAAATCAAGAATATACTTGCAGAAATGTAGGTAAGTATCGGGCTAGCGTCTAATTAATTCATGTGCAGACACCACCGCTTCGAAACATCAGCATCAGCATGAGTTCATTTTACGCCCTTCTGTTTAAGATCGTTAAAGGTCTATAATGCTAAAGAAAGGGAAGGAGAGTGAAACAAGGAATAAATAAATAAATGTTTCCTGGTTTCTGACGTCATCCTATCAAGCTTTCCGTTAATAGTTATTCTCATTCGTGTTGTACTCGAGTATGAACAAAAGCGAACAAACTTGAAAAGAAGCTAAATCTGAGTCCTACACATTACCTGATTTCTAAAAATATATTATCGAGTCTCTGTGAAGGAGAGTGTGAAAAGCTGGTTCATTCTATTAAGGATAACGCGGTGATATAGAACATTTGACTCGCTAACTACAATCTCGGTCTTTAATTCTTGGACTTTTAACGTTTTACGCTTTATTCGTGCTTACTTTCCCTTCGTGTTCCCAATAAACGAGTATGAGGTTAGTTGTTTGCAGGAAACCGCGGGGGATCGCGCGCTGCAGTGTGATTTCTTGAAAAACATCCGCAATTGTCCTTATTTCACTGATCCACTACTCACTTTATGACGACACAAATACCCCAGATGGACCAATCAATACGGTTGAGAAATATGGGGGTGACCTCACTTTCTTTATAATTGGTCCCTTCCAGGGACGTTGTGACGTCATAAACAAGAAGTAGATTATTGAATGATCTTTCAGATAATTTTCGTTAAAAATAACACTAGTAAAAAAACAATAGTATGTGCGATCCTACAAGTCAACAGCTACTCACGTTCTCTGTTTCAACCTCGTTCCCAGGGCCTTTTTCTTCTTTTTTGATATAACCGATAAAATATCCCTGGGTACGAGGTTGTTTCGGTTAGTGTGAACTTGAGAGGAAAGTGGCAAAACACGAATGAACCTTAATACGCCATAATACTGCAAATATTTTGTCCCGGATTGTAATTTTATATTCTTAGGGGGAGTTGGGAAACTTGATTGAGGAAGTGTTGTATTCGTTTTGATTGTTCACAACTAAACACGTTTTGTTTTTGTTTATGATGTTTATTTAATTTATTTATTTGTAGACAATAGAAACTTTCCTTTCAAAGAACGTGACCTATTTTGTCACATCGGATCCATTGCAAGAAAGAGATCAACTTCGAAGATCACCTCGAAACTACTTGAAAAACGTAGGTACCAATATAATCTAATACTGTTGAGTAGTCTTAACACTTTAATGCGTAAGCATACCTCCTGGTTATATTAAACTTCCCATTGGACATCTTTATAATTTTATGAGGAACCGGGCTTCTTATCAGTTTTATCAAATTTATTTTACATTAATTTCCGATCATTAACCCCCTGGAAAAAGCAAAGTAGCAAAGAAATGACCAATGATTTAATTATTTTCCGGGGACACTATGCATTCAAGGAGGAACCTCCTTGATGCATTAAAGGGTTAAAATACGCACGTGTATGTTGTGATTTACAACAAAGTGAAATGGACAATTCATGAGCATGCCACTTAACCCTATTAAGCCTAGGCTTTTGGGGGCTGTTCAAGACTAGGGGGGGTCAGCTTTTGATAAAGATGCGCAATACCAATATAACTTGGCACATAAATACTTGGAGGTAGCAAAAACGTTTGGCCCAAAAATAATTTTAAAACAATAGAAAACGACGAAAATGTAGCACGCAAACGTTATTTTAATGGGAATCACACCTGGTGTTATGGACATGAAGTGTGAGCAAATGGTTTAGCCGTTTATCACTTGTTGTTGCCCTGAAATAATTTTTTACTCTCTTTAATGCAGAGAAGGACCTCTCGCTGACTGCATTAATGGCTGCCATGACATGTAATATAAATTTTTTAAATACAAGTAACACAAATTAATTAAACAATTGTTTACGAACTAACAGTTGGGTCACTATTCATCCTTGTTCTTTTTATGTCACTCACATCATTTACACTTCTTCTTTTTTTATAAGAACCAGATAATTTTTGCTAAAGCTCGATGTTCTTAATTTTTTATAATTTTGAGACTCGATTGTTCTTATATTATTCTTGTTGTTTCAATTGATGTTCGGGCTCGGTGTTCTTATGAATATAATAAACTATGCCAAAAATGTGTGTTTTTCATTGTTTTCTTCTCTCACCGGAAGAGATGAAATGCATGTTTGTTAGTTAGTGTTTATTAGTATTATCTATCAATTGCAATAAATTGTTTCTTTGTGTTTCACCTATTATTCTTCTCTTGGTTTATGGGAATTCTGAAGCTCAGATTGTTCTAAAGTTGTTCTTAATTTTTGATAAAATTGAGGCTCAGTGTTCTTACAAAATTGGTTCTTATAAAAACAAAAGTGTAATCGTTTGTTTAAATGTACAAAAAAAGATTTGGTCTGCGCCCCTGAAACGTATGGTATTGTTTCATGTTTCAGGAGAGTATTTATAAGTTTTTTATTTTTGTATATATGTTCTTTACTTTCTACGATATTAGGGTAACTCAAGAGGTGGAAGAATTCTCCAACATGCCAAGATTACATCTCAAAGTCCATCTCAAAGTTCAATCGAGCGAGCCAAGAAGCTTGGCGTGAGCATTCAACCACTTGAAAAAGTTTTAAGATGGTTGAAGGAAGTAGAATCTCGCATATCACCGAAGAAAACGATCATTAATCAAGATGTTTCCAACAATGTTTCCTCAAGAGCACTAAAACCGCCATTCATAAAAGTTGTAGATAGATCGGGGTAAGAACTTTATTTAACTTACTCTCGAAGAAATTAATATCGGAAATGTCACACTCCTTTGTATGTGTAGTTTACTCTATTTAGAGATTTTATACGCCCGCGCTTCTTCCGATTCTCTGAAGTGTTATTTAGAGATTCTGCGATAGCGAGGATGGATGAACAAGAACACGTTTCCGACGCACGCATATGCTCTGTTTTTTCATAAAAAATCATAGAAAATATGGAAAGAAGGTTTTCACGTGTATAAAGGGACTTTAAACCACGTTCTGCCATGCAAGCACTTTTCTCCTTGGTAGTGCTTTCTAATATAACCTCGCAAACATACGACATATTTGTTACTCAATGCTTGCACGTCACGTCACGTGAATACTCAATTATTTCCTTTTGTTCTCATAAAAACATTGAAAAAATGGGACAGATGTACAAGAAACGAGATTCGTTTTTTGCGTTTGCTGTGCCTACAACATGTGTCATGATATACTGAAATAACACGGACCAAAAAAATAAAAGATCCTGTTACAGTTACCTAGGTATATCCTGTCTATTATAAACGTCTCAGTGAAAACCTTTATAATTTTATGAAGAATCAGGGGGTCTTGTCCGCTTTTTATCGACTTTATTTTCTCTTATATTTCTAATAAGTAACCCCCTAGAAACAACAATACAACAAAGAAATAAGTATTAATTTGACGCCTTTCTTTCCGGGTACGTACAGCAGGCTTAAGAATACTTTGGGCCTCTTATCTGGTTCTGACTATTGATCAACGAGCAAGGCCTAGTCAGAGTCCACATTTGTCCAGAGATGACGTCACACTATTTCCCCCCTGATATTCGTGATAAACAACAGACTTCAAAATCATGCAAAAATTAAAGACTAAGACAGAAAATTATACATTCTTGTAGAAACCAGGTAATTCACAAGATAATAATAAACCTTTACACAAGAACGAGACTGCGATGACGAAAGAAAGAAAGTTTTGACCGTGGACTGGGCGCAACTATTTTTTTTTAAATTGTTTTAGAGTTTTGACATTTTTAACAATTACATATAGTCTTATATGGCTTGAACACTCACACCTGTCATAATCGAAGCCTCAACCTTCCTGTGTTCTCTTTAAAAAAATTATATGTACACGTTTTACCACACGCTGTGGCGCACCGCCCAATTTGATCAAAACAACCTTGGACGACCGGAACGGAAACGAAACATCACACTCCTCCGGGTGTGAGTGAATAAAATGAGTTCTGTAGTTGAATCCGGGAGATCCAGAGTGACAATGGCTTACCTTGGATTGTAATCTCAAAAATATAAATGCTTGTTCAGCAAATATTTACCCATTGTCAATGAGAAGACAAAATAAATACGACGTCTAGTACCAAATAATCTGCTTGTTTTGATTTTTACGTCGCACGTCACCTGGAGATCGAATCATTTGAGATTGAAATCCGATCGCAAACCCGGACATTCTATTGGTTGGATTTCAAATACAGCCTGGTATTAAAGTACCAGATCGATCGGGTTGTCCAAAATAATGCGCGGTTATTTCACTCTCTGACATTGTGATATTACGAAGTTTCCTATCCTCTAGCGAGAATATGCGTTTTCTATATTTCATTTTCAAAATTTCGTTTAATAATTTATTTATTTATTACAGTTCTTATAACTACTTAATTCATTGAGTGCTTTTCTGCTAATTCCATGTAAGTTATAAACCAACCCTCTCCTCCGCAGAGGATTAAGAAGAAGGATAGAACACTTCTAAATATTGAATCTTAGCATCTACGAACGAGTGTGATAAACCAAGTGCGACTCTACTTGGTTGGTGTTATTATTTATTCATTTATTCAGGAATTTCCAACCCGTTTACAAAGAGCTGCAAGATTTTCCTAAAGTTCATTTCAACGCAAGTGCAAATGAGTCACCATTCAACCCACCTCGTGTTCAAACAAGATCCTCTGTTAAACTAAAAACACGAAGCAGTGAAATTTCATCCAAGATTACTTCTGGAACTGGTCATTTCAAGAGCGTCATAAAAAGCTCCAGTTCACGACCTGGTTATTGTGAACTGTGTGATGCTTTGTTTACGCATAGAACTCAACATCTTAAGAGTAAACAACATAGAAGTAACATCACTGCTGAGAGTTTTGGGAAGCTTGATCAAATGATCGCAAGTGGAGGAGATTTAAGATTCTTCGTCGAGGATTTAAAGGATATCAAGAAGAAACGAACCCCAAAGAGGATCACGTCACCAAAAAAATCTCCGAAGATGATCATATCACCAAGAAAATCTCCTACTCCAAAATCGTCATCTACTAACCTAGCGAATCAATCTCTTTGTGAGACGACTGAAACAGAACAAATACCAAGCAGCGCTATTGATGTCAAAGCAATAACACCAGTAAAGGTCGTATTCAGGTATTTGTATAACAGTTTTATCAGCTACTAAAACTTTGCGGAGCATATGGTATGGGCTAATACACCTATCTACCATTTTGAATATTATTTCTTTTTCTGAAACATTCAAGTTTGAAGCAGTTGACAGCAGATTTGATTCCTTGTCGAAAAATAAGCAGCAAAGTATCATGAGCATATCTGCATTGGAAGTAATTTTTTGGCGTTTTCAAATCTGGAAAAATATGAAGACTTTTGACCATGATAAGTATTGGATGGGTAAAGATTACCCCTATATGGTCAAAGTATTCTTAATTTTCAGATTTGAAAACGCCATAAAATCATCTCCAGTGCAAATATGCTGGCTTATTTTCCGATGAGGAATTAAAATCTGCTGTCGGTTTTAATGTGGCAGAAGCTGAAAGAGTATTCAAAATGATAACCACTTAAGCGCGATAAGCATATTTTTTTATAAAGATTTTTGATGATAAAGATTTTTGATGATACTTTCTAAGAGGCTTAGTATAAAATCAATGTTTAGAAATATTTCTGGGGAAAACTGGGGAAAACTGAGGTCGGCGGGTTTTTGGGGTATTATATTATATTCTTGTACATTATTTATACATAAAATGGGATGTTCTATTTTTCTTTCGTATATATGATCATGGACGTAGATTTGAATTTTCTAGTGGTACATTATTACTCTCCAATGGGATGTTTCACAACAGTTCATGACTTATACAGAAAAGGGTTTAATGAGGTTAGACTCATTTTGTATGAAAAGAGTAAAGCAAATCGTGTCAACAAGGGTTGGCCAACATTAGCCCAACATGTTGGTACGATTTGCGCCGCACAGCCAACATTTCATTCGAATATTTAAAATAATGACAGTTCGTCGTTTGTTTTGGTTTTCGAATGTCTTTTAAAAGGTATGTTAAAAAGTCTTTTAAAAGTATAGAGGAAGAATAGATGGTTGCGTGCGTACTTGTGACCTTGTTGATGGATGATGATGAAAGGAGAAAAAGAGGGAAAACTAGAAATTGGATAAGAAACAAAAAAGGGTTTTACACGAATATTGTCCAGGAACTACGATTAGAAGACACTGGGTCGTATAAGGAAATGATGCGAATGAATTGTGACAGTTTTTTTAATCTACTCGATTACATTGAACTGCATATTAGTCCAACGGAGAGTTATCATGGAACAAAACCTGTTAAATTAATTCGTTGAAATTTTTCACAACTCAAACATGCAGTATTTCAAATATACAGTATTTCGGCTGTTGTTTATTTCGAAGTTTCCAATAAAACGTTCCCACCTCATCAACTCTTGTAAAATTTCGAAAATATCAAACACTCTTTCGGTCCTTTGTGGGTTCAAATTAGTGGGTTTTGAAATCTTTACGCCGGTGGGTCTATATATAGATAAAAACTGAAGTAGCCCAATTTGTCAGCCAAGGTCTCGGCGTTTATATTATGATGGTTTTTTTATCTTTCCAAGCTCAAACAGCGGGTACTCCATTAAGAAAGTAGTAAAGCATCCGTTAGCTGAACGATCATCTACCGAGTCCATTGACACGTCTATGACGTCTGTTGACGGAAGCTCCAACCGAATCAAATCAGATGACTACAACTGCGTACAAGTCAGAGATCTAACCCTCAACATCAGGAGAACGTCACGAAGACCTGGGAAGTTGGGGAAGAAAAATGTCAAATTTCCTGTATACGAAAGTTCGAAATGCGATTTGGAACGACTGGGTATGCCACAAAAGAACTATAGGTAATATAACAGGTTAATATTTTTATGCAGTGGAGCTTCTCTAATTAGAACTTCCAAGGGGACTGACATTCTTGTTCGAATTAGAGAGGTTTCGATTTGGGGCGGTTTTGTTTTGTTGCCGAAAATTGGCTAAAACTTTCCAAATCGTGGGAATAAATACATGCATTATGTATTTTTAGTCACTAGTTGGTCAAAGTTATGTGAATTAAATATTAAAGTATATCACACCTCCTTGAGTATATGAAAAGCCAAAACAAACTAGCAAGAGCTTTTTAGACTTTATTATGCCCCTCATTGGCGATCAAACTTTTCGCCTATTCATTTAAAAAATTTCCAATTTACCTCAAAACTGAGCTTCGCGTAAGTTAGTGAAACACAATGTTGTAGTTTTTTTTTACTGTAGAGTTAGATTAGATTTCTGTATAGTCATTTACAAACTAAACTAAATATATAAAGAGGGGAAAAGGTTAATCTTTCCTCATCCAATGCTTTGAGTAGTGACATAGCGATTTGAACTCGCAACCCAGGGGCTACGAGTTTGAGTCTTGTCACGGAATAGTTTAGAGGACGACCTTTTTTGGCTGATTTCTCTTGAGTTGTCTGCATGCTGACCTCGCAAGTTCTGTGAATTTCGTATCATTTTTCGCTAGCGGTTATGAATTAATAAGAGACGCAAGGAAATATGCTCTTCTCCGTGCCTTTTATTCCAGAAAGGAAAATTACTTTCCTTTTATAATTAAAGGAAATGAGGAAGGCAAGGGAATTCCCATAAAAATAATAAAATAGCAATGCAGACAATGAACAATTGCTTTTACTATAAGAAGATTCCGCCTATTGTTAAAGAACAAACTTCGACTCAATATTTTGAAATGTCCTCATTTCTTTCTGCACCAGACTTATAACCGCCCGGTTTTCTTGTTTATATATGTATACAATATTTTTAGCGGACCTGTTACACGAAGAACTAGCAGTCACATCAATCTGAGTAAACACTACAGCCAAATTCTACGCAGTCGACGAAAAATTTCCACCAAAACTGGCACACAATACTACAAGTGTCCAGTGCTCGTGAAGTCCTCTGAATAAATTATCTATATTTGTATATTGTTTACAGTAATTTATGAACGTAATATCATCTTTTGGATTTTGGATTTCCTGCAGTCATATTGTAAGATTTGATCGACGTTCTTCGACAAAACAGTTAGAGATAAACCAACCTCGTACCCATGACCTATTTCTCTTTCTGATATCGGAGGGCCATCAGTTATATCAAAAGGAAAAAAGACCCAGGGAAAGAGGTTGCCGTTAAACATCCCATGAGGATTGTAAACAACATTTCCATTTCGCTGAAAAAACGTTCTCCGCAACGGAGTAAGATCACGTGCTCACGCTTGCTAGTATACATATACTTCCATGAGAAATGGCGAAAACTATTCATCATCTGTACTTGCTGTGGACCCATAAAAATAAATAATAAACTTTGAAAATATATATATATTGGATTGGTAAGGCGCCAATGTTATTAAATAATCTTATGCTAAAAGTGATGTGAGAATTATATCAGCGTTCCATTAGTTCAGTATGGATGGTAGATTTGCAGTCGTTCTGAGGTAGCCTTTCCTTTGAGTCGATGGACAAGAAGTAGTGCATTGTTTACATAAGAAATTAGAGTTCTTAGGAAGTTTATGATGTCGTAAAACACAAAAGTCAGCAAGGTAAGGGTAAGAACACTTCCTGATGTTTGCCAAGAAAAATACACACTGGCAGTGTGATCAGATATCCCGTCAATAAAGTACCGCAAATCCTCTAATAAACTCCCCTTTTCAGAATAGAAACGTTAATAAACCAGGGTGCGATATTACGATCGGACGTCGGACAAAAATCCGATAGTAAAAGCCTGAATCCGACAGTAAAAGATCCATG
>JANTOQ010602233.1:0-10602 GCA_027564595.1 Bythotiara depressa
ATAAGTATATTCACGTGATTTGAGAAAACTGGTTCAAATGAGATAAAAATATAATGAATGAAGAAGAACATTATTAAGAACAAACCAAAGCTGATTTTGATGAAAACCTTAAGAATACTGGTACAAAGTGTAACGGTTCTTATATAAATGAGTATATCCACCATTGCTGACAGTAAAAGCTTAAATTCAACTTCGCAGTTGCGAAAACAATTTCAATATTGTGGACGTTTTGTTATGGGCAATGTTATGGACAATTTGCTTTATTTGAACAAAACTAGACACGTACTTAAATGTGGATTTAGAAGTAAAATTTTCTGTTATATCAGATTTCAAGAAACAAACAATGGGTTCCATAATAAGACACCCTTCAGAACCTGCCAGAGCAATCTGGTATCTACCATCTACTCCAAAATTAACAAATCTTTACTTGTAATACTTGAGTTTTCGTATTAGAAAGCAACGTCTAATTTTCTACTTCGAGTAAATCTGTTAAATGTTTCATATTTTATTTTTGTCCTTTTAAAATATATGACATGTAACTGCAATTCAGAATCTCATCCCAAGTTTTTCATAAAATACTTCCTTTATATTTTGGTAAACATTTAATGCATAAAGGATACATCCTGGTTATATTAAGAATTTAAAACTTTTTTAATTTCACGAGGATCCAGGATGTTTTAATCAGCTTATAACAAATTAATTGTACACCATATTTCCAATAATATTCCCCCTGGAAAAAGAAAAATATCAACGTTATGACCAATAATTTGATTCCTTTCCAGGGATACCTGCTTTATCAACCAATCTCATGTTTATCTTTCATAGCAGTGGGGAATTTAAACTCCGTTCTCGTACTATCGTACTATCTTCTCATAATCATATCCTTAGAAGGTTGAAATCAAATGTACGGCTTTATTATATTTTTATTTGTATACTGCAATACCTCCGTCCAAAACACGATGCAAGTTTTTTATATTTATATAAGGAACCATAAAAACAGTCTGAAGGCCGATACCCATTAATGCATTTTTGCCTGCGCGGGCGGAGCGAACGTTTTTGCGCATGCTCAATTTGCTTTTGCGCGCTTGTCCTCCGTTGATGTTGAGAATTTTCAACTTTCTCAGTTCGTGCGCTCCGCCCGCGCGGGAAAAAACGCAGTAATGGAAATGCGCCTTGAGCATCTTTTGTTTTGAGTGATCTGAGGCTCAAAGTTCCTTACCCCGCTTCCTTATTATTTTAGCTGTTATAAAATGAATGTCTTTACATTTTCCCGACGTATCTAAAGTTTCTTCACAATATAGAAACAAAGCTTTGAAGTTCTTAAACAAAAGTACCTTTTCTACTTTTGTTGGTATTTACCTCTGCAACGTTGTTTTATACGTTATGTAAAACGATGTGGCATATTAATAAGAGGAACATTACAGAGCATAATTCCTTTAAGATCTATAGTGTACTCTTTTTAGTGGATTAATTGCTGCAATAGAAGCCATTGATGTTAAAGCCCGGAGGGCTTCTTGTTCCTTTAAAAATAGTCTGTTTCAGGTCAATTATTTTCCATATTAGGGATGTCATTAGCAGCAGATGTTCAGCTACTTGCAGCTTCTTGTCCAGTATTAACATGTGCTTCATAGCTTTTGTTGAAATGTACTGTATCTCTTATTCTTTATGTCTTAAATTTTCATTTATATGAATTTGAGCCTCCGGAGTTCCTTATTGTTTTGACAAATTTAAGCCCCAGTTCCTTACAAACGCATTCCTTATAAAAAAAACCGTGTATTTAAGATCCTCTTTCTAATTTTTCTCATCAGTTAAATTTTCTAGACAGTATTTTTTATTGCTTCTTTATGTGCCGCAGCAAAAAACCTTGCGCAATAGAAGAAATAAATGAAATATAATTTTGTTATTGTGTAATGAACTCAAGATGTTCAGTTATATTAATAGAGAGAAAAAGGCCCTGAGAACGAGGTCGGTTAATTGGGAATGCACCGACCTGCCACTTCTTTTACTTCGGACGATGCCCTTCACTGATTTTTGAAACCAACTCATTCCCAACCATAGAACAAACCAATACTATCTTCACCATAAATAATCGATTAAATTGGTTAGTATGGCTATCATGACGAGATATTCTGACTTGATTTTAATGTCTCAGACCTAACTGAGTCAGGGTGACTCGCCTATGTGAGTAAACCTCTCTGATTCGTGTAAATGAGTGAGGATCGATTCGTTCAAACGAGTCAGGTGGTAAATACTCTTCATAATTAGTGCTTGACTCATTAGCGAGTTACTCAGACTCACTTGTGCGAGTCATGTACTGTGACTAACATACCTTAGCCCAGCTTTTATGACATAGACTTGCCAAGTTAGCCAAAATGTTTGAGCCAGAGCCAGTGGCCTACCATACATGGGATCTAACAAATTGAAACCGGCTAAAATTTCATAAGCAATTGTTGTTTTGGACCTTTGTGAATTATGAATAGCCTCGTTTTGAACCTATGGGAATTATAAAGTCATTAGAAATGTGTCGTTCTTAGATATATCGCCACAAGTGAAGTGCAATCTTATAGTATAAGTATAACTCAATATTTAGGTGTGGTTTTCGCTCACATGGTTGGAGATGTGGAAGGCCCACTTCCCGTATTTCAAATTGTTAAATCCACACCCTCCAAAGCTGGGTTTGTATTAAGAAATACAATTCTGCTCAGCGCTTATTCTAACAAATATTTCTAATATGTCCACGGTACACTGAAAATTGTCAGCTGGAGAATTACAAAGTTTCCAGGAAGCCGGACACCTATTAAGTGTCTGTTGAACATGAAGTACTTGTTACACCAATCGCCACTTCAAAGTGTTACACTAAGGAGTGTCTGCTTTCCAAACCTCTAAGAAGAAGAGACAGATCGGGTGGTTGGATCACATAATAAAAAAGACGAGCTTTATACTTTCACCAAAAAGTTAACATTCCTTCAAAACATAAATATAATTAAAATAAATAAGTAAAGTAAATTTAATTAACTACGATTAAAATGTTACTAAGGAACTATATAAAAGAGTATAATTCACGAATGTGTTATGATGCGAAAATTTTAATACCGATTTATTTATATTTGGTCTTCCGCTCAAGTACGTAAACAACGTTTCAGATTTTAGATTTCAAGATCAGCTTAAAATAGAGCTGAGCTTCCGTTCTTAGCCAACCTTATGTTTAACTGCTTGCCGGTAAGTGCAAAATTCAGTATTAAGGTTGTCAGTAAGCAGTAGCAGTTTGTATAAGATCCCAGACTAAGATGTATGAATCAGACCTGACTCATTCAATATATTCGGACTGACTCAACTAGGTGAGTCCCATAAGCAAGACTAACGTAAACCAGTCAGGCATGACTATGTTAGTCACTTAGGTGAGACAAGAATGCTGGTCGGATGTAAGTGAGCCAGGCCTGACTCACTTAAGTGAATCAACATGACTCACCTAATTGAGTCAAGAAAGCTAAACTCACGTAAATGAGTCACCCAGACTAAGCAAGGTTAGTCAGCCTGATTAACTTACATTAGTCATCCCAACTAACGTATATGGGTTGCCAATGCAAAAACCCCATGCAAATTGCTGACATCAGTAGCACCTTTTATGACGTCATGGATCAAATATATTGATCCAATTGTCAAGACAATAGTCCATAGTGACGTTGGTAAAAATGCCAAAGCTTAAATTCCATACAGATCAAGAGATATAATAAGATTTCACCTGCCTGCCATAAAAAGCCCAGACTTAATAAGGTTAAACCTTTAATGCATATAAGCATACCCCCTGGTTATATTAAATATTATGTTTGAAACCTTTATAACTTAATGAGGCAGTAGGGTGTCTGTCAGGTTTTACGAAATTTATATTTATATTTAATTAATTGTCATTAAATTAATATCCTGTGAATAACATTAAATAAATAAATAAATGAACAATGACTTGATTTCTTTCCTGGGATATTATATGTATTAAGGGATTAAGCAACATTTTTACCAGATTTAGTTTTGATTAACTTCCGTAGAAGAATAGAAAAATAAGCTTGAAAACATGTAAAGTATTTGGTATATAATTATCACTTTCGAAACTACCGTACCGTCTTCGAAATGAAGATGGTAGATTCTAGAGTCTTTCGAAGGAGTCACTCTTTTCGATTTTGCCAAACAAAATTCGTGTCCTTGTGCATATTATGGCAGTTAGAAGAAATAAACTTTCTCAACAAACATTTCCTTATACTCTTTCTTATTGCGCTGCAATAAACCATCGTAAAAATAGTTATATAAATAATGTAAATACTATAAAAACTATTTACAATATGTATAAAAAGATAATATTATATTTTTTCTTCGTTGTTTTCTACTTGTAACGCGATCTTTAAAAAGTCTAAAAATTTTGTCGTTATCATTCTTAATTAATCTCGCAGGGAAAAACCCGGTTCAGCAAGAGTCAAAAACCACGAAAACAAAGGCAAATATATAGATAAATAGATATGCTCTGACCTTTAAAATGTTTCATTTATACAAAAGTTTGGGCCCTGAATCCGAATTTGCAGTCCATTTTACTCCGACCCTAAAACTAAACCACTCCTTTAATAAAGATCAGATTGCGAAAAAAAGCATGCTAAGCATATCTCCTGACTTGTTACTGCTAAAGAAAATTAAAAACAGAATTGATAACACAAAAACACAGTGTTTATTCACACGTGTTTATCTCCTTTTGGTTAATATGCCATTCCCTTTGATATACAACTTTACGGTGGTTTGAAAATATTTCTGCTTGCGTTTCGAAAGAGTCATATTTCAATAATATAAATAAATATTTCAATCACGTGATTTGAGAAACTCGTTTAAAAACTAATAAAGATTCGTTCAGATGGGATATAATTATAATGAATTAATACGATCATTACTAAGAACAAACCAAGGCTAATTGATGTTCATTAGCAATTTAAGAACACTGGTGTTCATTAGCAATATAAGAACACTGATACGGACCCAAACTTTACTGGTTCTTATACAAATGCGCATATCCAACGTTACTGACAGTAACATCTTAAAATCAACTTCGCAGTCACAATGAAAGTTCATTACTGTGGAAGTTTTGTTATTACGCAATTTGCTTTTTTGAATAAAATTAAGCACGTGCATTAAGTTTGCTTTAGAAATAAAATTATCTGTCATATCAGATGTCAAGAAACAAACAATGGGTTCCATAATAAGACACTCTTCAGAAACCCTCTGAACTATCAGATATCTACCATCTACTCCAAACTATCAGATATCTACCATCTACTCCAAACTATCAGATATCTACCATCTACTCCAAAATTAACAACTTTTAACTTGTTACTCTTGAGATTGGTTTCGTATTAGAAAACTACGTATAATTTGCCACTTCAACTCAAATGTTTCATGTTTTACTTTTATTCTTTTAAAGATAAACGACGTGCGTGTAACTTCATTTAGGAATCTTAGTCCAAGTAGTTATAAAGGCTGGTTTTCACGAGGCAATTAATTTGCGCGAAGCGAAAAGGTGATTCCTTTCTATTGTTTACTTCGCGCGACGAAAAAAAAAGTAGAAATGGTTTCTACTAACAGTGAAACCTCTATATAGCGGACATCCCATATAGCGGACACCTCTCATTAGCGGACGCTTTTATCGAGAACGGTTGGTTTAGGTCAAGAGTCTCATAAAGAAACCTCTATATAGCGGACACTTCATAGCGGACACTACTCAATGCGGACACATATTTATGGACTCGATTGAACATTTCTCTTTAAAAAAACCTCTATATAGCGGACAGCACAAAATTCCAAGATAAAGCATTGATGTGCAATTTTTTTATCTTTAACAAATTAAAAATGATTATATTTACCCACTATTTTAAACAATGGTCGACGTTTCGAGTGAGCTCTTGCTTGATTGATTCAAGCTTATTTCTTAACCATTTAATTATCATTGCTGGAAAATACGTACTTTACAGGTACTTCCAATCCATACCCTGCTCCTTGATTCACGCGTTTTCCAATTACTTCAACTGTAATTGAAGAATTTGGAAGGGATAGAAATTTTGAAACGATTTTACTGATATTCAAAGGTACATGACCTACAACGTTTCGTTGGGTTGTGTTTTTATGAACTAGAAAATGAAAGACTGTTGCTAACTTTGTTATTTAGTTTATTGTTTCTTATTTCAACATTATAACAGGCTATATAAAACAAACATTGTTTTGTTTTAGTTAATTAATTACAGTACTTTCCTTAGGGCATTTAATGGTGATTTCATTAGCACAGTTAGGTCATAGGAGCAATATTTTGTATGAAAAAGAATTCAACCTCTATATAGCGGACATTTCTCATTAGTGGTCACTTTTTCTCGATCCTAATGGTGTCCGCTATGTAGAGGTTTCGCTGTATTTTCAATCGAATTTTGACGCAAACCAATCAGATCGCAGGAAACATTCGCTTCGCGTGAATTAATTCTCCTCGTGGTAACCCGCCTTAAAGATTTCCTTTATATTTTGGTGAACCTTAGCATGGAGATCTATACAAAAGTTGTTTTTTATAAAAGTATAAACGTATAGTCAAGATGTACTAGGAATAATTGTGAACGGTCTTCAAGTTATTTTTAGTTGGTGAAAAAACCGTGGTGAGGCGGAGCATTTTAATTGTCTGTTGATCTATAAATGTAATCCCATCCCACGTGTCTGACGATGCTGAACAAATACGGCGACGTAGGTAGACTTTTATTTGTGATAAGTCTAGCAAATTTCAATTAGTGCAATTGCCGACTTTCATCTCTATAACATGTTTGATAATCAGTTGCGAAGCCCATTTTCTGTTATTCTTATCCTGCCCCTTTGTTTTTGTTACCACTACGCAAGTGTAATTTTATATTTTATATTGTAATTTTAATAAAGGGATGAAGAGCCATTGTAACATATGGAGAAGCCCAGAATATACCATTAATAAATAATAATAATAATAATAATAAAAAGTACCTAACTACTTAAACCTTTAATGCATAAGCATACCTCCTGGTTATATTAAACTTCCTATTGGCGACTTTATAATTTTATGAGGAACCAGGGGGTCTTAATAAACTTTTAACAACTTTGGACATTATATGTCCAATAATTTACCCCCTGGATAATGAAAAATAGCAACGATATGATAAATGATTTAAGGGACATGACATTATAAACACATCCTATGTTTATGTTGTAATCTTTTACAGTAGTGGGTCATATAAACTTCTTTTCTTTCTCTTACTTTTAAGGTAGAAGGTTTTGTAGGAACTAAATTGCACGATTCCAAAAAATAGCGATATTTCTGAGTTTCGCGGGATTTATATTTTGCGCTTGACCTCTAAAACAGTGAAATCCGAGAAATTTAGTTCCCGCGATATTTTCTACCTTCAAAGTAATCGGATAAACTGCTTTATTATTTGAATACTACGGTACCCCGTTCAAAACACGATAATCAAAGTCTCCTCTTTTTACATTTTTGTCATCAGTTAAATTTTGTGGAAGGTGCTTTTTGTTGCTTCTTATTGTGCCACAGCAAAAAACTTTCGTGATAGGAGCAATCAATCAAATATAATTTTGTTATTGCGAAATGAACTCAAGATGATCCGTTGTATCAAAAGAGTGAAAAAGGCCCTGGGAAGGAGATTGGTCAATTAGGAGTGCACTTTCTCTTACCTAAGACGATGCAGTTCACTGATTCTTGAAACCAACTCACTCGCATACCGTAAATGACCGATTAACCGCCCAGCTCCGAATAACTGCTCATGCCGAATAAGCGCCCACCATAGAAGCTGAAATTATTAATAAGCGCCCAGGTCCGAATAACCTCCCATGTTCAAATAGGCGCCCATATATTACTTATGAATGTGGGGCGCTTATTCGGAAAAAATATGCAGAGTTCATTTTAAAGTTTCTGTGTCAGGAAAATACAGAGAAAACAGACGCTGGTTTAATTTAATTTTACTTCATTCTTACAGAATAATAGGGACTTTAATAGTTCCTGAATCTCTTACTGTCTATTTTTAAATAAGCGCCCAAGTCTGAATAACCGCCCATGCCGAATAAGCGCTCACCCTAACAGTAGGTTTTTTATATAACCGCTCAGGGCTGTTAATCGGTCATTTACGGTAACCATTGAGCAAACCATAACCATCTTCACCATAAATATTCTATTGTATTGGTCAGTAAAGCTATCGTTAAAAGATTTTATTGTCTCATTAATCGCGTATATTTATTGAAAAATAAATGTTCCTTGAAGAAACACGATAATGGAAGGAAGGAGAAGAAATTTCAACTTTAAAAGTTAGAATGCTGAATGGGAGAAAGGCCCTGAGAAAGGGATAAAGAGAGAAACACTTGTATTTTGAACGGCTCTCAGAATAAATTTATGGACAAAAACATTAAAAAAAACATTTAGAACGTTTAACGTTTAAAAATCACAAATCTAGAGCAACACTTACCTGGTGACTTTCGTTATTTTGCGAAGTTGATGATGATTACACACTGAATACATAAAGATTAGCAATGTTGTCTTATGACGCGCAAGCTATTTAAATGTTCACACGGGTTTCAGAAAATGAATCCTAATCCTGTTTGTGCCAATGAAATGGAAAACAGATTCGTTGATTTGATTTAAAATCAAATACTAACCATGTTAAAAAATGTTTGGAATGTGATATGATGAGTTTTTTTTATCTAGACATGTATCTAGACATAATAGGATTAAGACGTACTGTTTATCAGGGAAGATTTCGTTGCTATATAAAAGGATTTTAAAAATTAGGTGTTAGATGTTAAATTTAATATTTATAGGTTTAATATTTATAGTTTTAACAACGGGAATCTCATAAAAGCTATTCGTTTGGGTTAAAAATGTAACGTTTTTGCTATACGCATAATTTTGAACGTAGAATTCAAATATGGGGTTTGTTTATCAAAAATGATATCAAAATTTTTGTCATTTATGAAAGGGTTTATTACTAATCACTATCGAAATTTCAGAAATCTGTGTTCCACTGTAAATGACGGAGACATTGGTTTATCTGCTTGATTATACATGATCTTTGAAATCCTCTATTGTTAATTATATTTATTTTGTAGCGTTCTGTTTTAAGCATGAGTCATCAAATTTATTAGTCAAATATTTATTTGTGTCATTTATTTGAACTACGTATATCTTAATCTGTTGACATTAAGTCAAGTATATTTGTTTATTCTTATTATTTGTAAAGTTACAGACAATGCTTCCTGGTGACGTAATTATATGTTTTATTGCCATGTGTGTGGTCTGTTCTTCCAGTTCTTTTATTTATTATATTTTCTTATTAAGCTGTAGCTAAACTGCATAATTTTTTATTTATTGATGGCTCGCACATCAATCTTTCAAACTACCAATTTTAAAGCAATTTCTTGATTTTGTGAGGTATATCAGGTTCCTTATTAGGAATCAGTCGACCATGGAATCGAATGTTATTTTTGACATATAATTTATTAACCTTTGATGACCTTTGTTGAAAAATAATTTCCCAGACAATAGGAGCACGTGAATTCGACATAAAAGTCAGTCCGTCTGTCTCACTTTTCTACGTTTCCCACTCTTTATGTTCTGAACAATAGAACGAAACTTATATTTATTCTTATCTTTATAATAACTCATCGCTAAATGATTTTTTATTATGCAGCTATAAAACAAATCCACATTGAAAAACTTTTCCTTAACCAGATTTATATTTTAATCATTGTTTTAATTGCCTTAGTTCATGAGTGGGAAGCCATCAACGGAAAGCCGTCAACCATTAAACGCATAGCATACATGCCAACCCTCCCGATTCAGGCGGGAATCTCCCGATTTTCCACCTTAAAAGTGGCCCTTCCCAACTTTTTATGCCATCTCCCGCTTTTTGAGAAAAGCCACAACAAAATAATAAAACAGCTATTTGTCATTTATAACCATTTTCAGGCTTGTGGTTTCTTTTCAGGCTTGTGGTTTCTGCGCTCTTTCCCCTCCGTATTGGCTCGCAGCTGCAGCTACCATCTTACATCTTGATTTACACCACGTCCCGCGCTATTTCTCGTTGCATGAAAATACATGGTTCTGCATGTAGATAGCCCTAACCCCAACCGGATACGTATTTGGGTACGTACGTACTACATGAAGGGCTTTCTGGTATTATAGAACGAGACATGAAGTACTGAGCAGGTTCAGCGAGTGTGGAAACACGAGGAAAACAAACGGCCGGTAAAAACGCCCCTGGAAGCTTTACTCTATTTGAACGTAGAATTCAAATATTGGGTTTGTTTATAAAAAATGATATCAAAATTTTTGTTATTTATGAAAGGGTTTATAACTAATCACTATCGAAATTTCAGAAATCTGTGTTCCACTGTAAATTACGGAGACATTGGTTTATCTGCTTGATTATACATATGATCTTTGAAATCCTCTATTGTTAATTATATTTATTTTGTAGCATTCTGTTTTAAAGGGATTCCTGCATAAAAATCGTCAAAAGCTGTTCTAAAACTAATAAACTACTGGACTTTAAAGGAAAGAAA
>JANTOQ010602344.1:0-10602 GCA_027564595.1 Bythotiara depressa
ACGATTTAACCGGATAGTTACAAGTTTTTAACCGGATAGTTACAAGTTTTTAACCGGGTAGTTACAAGTTTTAAAACCTAGATGGTTCGTTAGATCGGAAATTATCGAAAACATGTCATTTTTGAAAAAAGCTGCAACATTGTAGGTGATACACACAAAATATGCAACAATATAGGAGTAGAAAGTAATACAATATTTCATATACTTAAGAAGCCTTAAAAAAGTCCTGAATGCTTGTTTGTCTCTTATTCATCACGTTTACTCGATCATGTTTACGACAGCATCTGTGTATATTACGAAAAAATAATAAAGGCCTATTTCTATCAGCCAAAAATACTCCCCGGGACCATAAAATTTGGTTCGTAAGATTGAAAGTTCGTTAAATCCGATATTCGCTAGATCGAAAGTCTACCGTATTTTTTAATAGAAAAAAATAAAATAAAAAATAACAAAAAAAAAAAAAATTCTCACCATTTTTTAAAAACATATTTTTGAAGTGACGTAATCCCCAGCTTCTTCAATATTAAAAATATTGTAAAGAATATTGTAAAGGAAAAAAGTTGAAAAAAGTAGGCACGAAAATAAGAAATAAGATGTTTGTGTAAGAACCTGATTGTGACATTGTTTTTGGTGTATTCCACATCAAACCATACAAGGCTGCTGTTTCGTTTACATATCCAAATCCCTGCAGTGTGATCGTTATCTCAAACAAAGGCATTAGAACTTCTAGATTGTTCCTTTTCAGGAAATCCAAAAACGTTCCATTGATTTTACTCCACTCCTGAAATATACAAAAATATTTCCGGTTAGCGATGCCGTCTTAATAATAGCCCCTATTCGTATTGGTTTAGACCCTGGGGAGGTCCTTATACAAAACTGAATGTCTAATAATAGCTACAATCATGCACAAAACTTGAAAAACTTTTGCCTACCCCTTTCATGTTCCCTATATGCTAGATCGTCCGTAAAACCAGAATGGGGATCGGTATTAACGGGAAACTCGGTAGAGTCGCACTTGCCAGCATCAGAAACAACGGAAAGTGTTCATTTATTTTTCCATTTTAAGTCCTCTTAAAATCACAAACAGTCAATGTGAAAAAAGTAAACTGAAAAAGTTTAACTAAGAGATTCTTTATGTACATAGGCGCTATTTCATTACTTGTGGAACTCATTTTGATTATTTTGGCGCCTTGTCTCAGTATATCATGTGCAGGATTGTAGCTAAAAATATTTTCAGTTATAACATAACGGGGGCTGGGGGACCTCTACTCCCACTAAAAAATGTTTACCCCTTTTTCTTGCATAAAATTCGGATTAACCCAATGAAGACCAGTTACACGCTACTCTGTGTGTAGCAAGCGATTTTGCGTACTACAGACCCGTAGGAAGATTGGAGCCTCAAATAATCTACAGACTTCCTTTTAGAAATGACTCCTTTTCACTTTGTCAAGTTTAGGTCTGACTTCCTTTATGGTGTTTGCTTTTCAGTACCATACTCCTTATTATTTATTTAACCAGGCAAGCTTGATTTAATCAGTCTATTGTATAATGTAATGCACGGAAGCCATTTAGTACGGAAGCCCATTAGTCCCGTTAAAATTCTCCACCTAATAAACTCCAGCAACGAAATAAAAATGTTAATTTTTTCTTTACTTTGTACGTAAACAAACATTATGCTGCAAGAAGTAACTACAGAAATTCGATTACATCTGAATGATTACTTTTCCTGTCTATGCGAACATACGTTCAACAGGATTTTACCGGAATGGTTAATCTATGATTGTGCTGCAGTGAACCTCTCTTTAATGTTCTATTTAATTAGCATTACTGAAAGAATTAGGAGTGCTGCCTCCAACTCTTGATAGATTAGTTTAGCCTGATAGCAGCTATAAAGCACAGTATGGTCATAAATAGCCTGACTTAAGCATGAAATTCTGAGCGAATTATGAAAATAGTTTAGGGTAAATCGTTAACTAGGTATCCTGACCAAATAAGCCTGTCTTAGCTAGGCCTGGCATTGCCCTCGTGGGATGAACAGGGCTTATTAAGCCACAAACCTTACTTAGATCTGACACAAGCCTGCATATCACCATTCGAATACAATCTTGTTTGTTTATACGGGTCTCGATGACCCAACGTATTTTCTCGATTAACCATAACAACTATCCTCCCCTGGGGGTTGGAAGTTCTCTTTATAATATACTTTAAGACAAATTAACATAAATTAACATGGTATTTGGTCTAACTCCTCTAATCTTTGCGTACATTTTGAGGTCACGTACAATTGGGTCTTCACGAATACAATGCAACGTTTCACTATTCGCTTTTCTAAGTCTATCGCGTGGTAACCATTTCTTTACAAAACCATTTACGGTACTGAATTTGATTTCGTAAACGTGTTTACTAACTGTTAATACTTTACATGATCCTACTCACTTAGGTTGCAACTTTAAATGTTTCAATCTGGGATAATATACAAGGACACTGCCGCTACATTTAATTGACAACCTTCAATTCTTTTCCTATCATAATATGTTTTCATTGCGTTTTGTCGAAAGTTCATCTTCTGCTTGCTAGTTCATACATTTTACTCAATTGTTTACTAAACTCTTCTAATGAATAATCCTTGCCATAATTTTCGGTGCCGTACAAAATGTTAAGTGGCAATCTCAATTTGCGTCCAAAATATAACTCTGCTGGGCTCAATCCTGTGCTTGTATGAATCCTCGAGTTATATGCATAAGCTAGTAAATTAAGTAGTGCATCCCAATTATCTTTTGTTTCACACTGTTCTAGATATATGGTAAAGTAATTTTTAATGGTCGAATTGCTTTGCTCGGTTAAACCATGTGTAGTCGGTCTATAACCACTAGTTCTGATATTTTTAACTCCCAAATTAAAAAGGTTTGCTTCATAACTGGGGTCCATATCAGATAATAATTTTTGAAGTATACCAACATCAAAAACATAATTTGTTAGCACGGCAGCAGCCGGATTTACTGGATAGAGTTTAATAAATTTCGAGAAATGATAATTGACTACTAGAATATGTTTATTTCCTTGTGGCGTGGTTGATTGGTCTATAATGTTATCAATACTAATTAATTCCATAGGTTTGTCTGGCCACGTCTTTAAACACTTATGCCCCTCCCTCCGTCGGGGGTGTTTTTCTGTTTTGCATAACGAACAATTATTAATAAAGTTATTTACATTCTGCCACACACCTGGCCACCAAAAACGAACTAAAACTTTTTCATGAGTTTTATGAACACCAAAATGTCCTGATAAATAACTACAATGGGATCAAATTAAAATTTCTTTTCGAAATGTAACGGGGGTAACGATTAACTTCATTTCGCAAGTAAAATAAAAGATCGTTTTCTAAAGATACGTTATGTACATGTCTTTTATATTTTTCTGGTAATTTTAAATCAGATGTTTTATCTGACGAAATTTTAATCACTTTTATTAAATCATCATCCTCTCTTTGTGCTTCACCAATATCATAATCACTATACAGTAAATTATGAAACTCAATAGCGTGTGCATTAATCATTTTCCATCGTGGTATTTCATTAATGTTTCTGCTCATAAAATCTGTCATTATGTTTTTACGACCTGGGACATAAATAATTTTAACACCAATCTCTTCTAAATATTGAATCCATCTAAATCGTTTATTTGCAATGTCTTTAAAAGACCACATAAAAGTTAAAGGTCGATGATCCGAATAAACGATGAATTCATGTCCGAATAAATGATGAATTCATGTCCGAATAAATATAAATGGTAACGCTTTACTGCATAAAATACGGAAAGAATCTTCTTATCCAAAGTAGCATATCTTCTTTCAGAGACCGTAAAGGTACGCCCTCCAAATAAAATCGGTTTTAATTGGCCTTCACTTTTTTCGCAAAAATAAAATCCTAATCCTTTGTTAGAATATATCACAATATAAAGCAATATAAAGCAAACGGTTTATCAAAGTCACTTGTGGTGCACAGATGCATATATAAACACGAGGAATGGATTTGTGAATAGGCCGTCCTCCGCACTATCACGTGGATATGACTCGACCTGGTCACCTCTAGATTGCAAGTCCAATTCTTTACCACTGTGCTAGGGCTTCACAAATATTCAACATATATTCCATGCAGCAAATTGAGAAATAGAGAAATAAAATGAATGGTTTCTTGCTTATAAACTTTCACCAAATGTTATCAGAACAAATTCTCACTCTTTCAGAAACCAAACCAGGCTTGCATATAAATAACAGTGAAATAGAAAGGACATGTACTAATGAGACTCAATGATATTCTTAATGATGTGAAGTTAATATTTAAGACTCAATGATGTTCTTATTGATATGAAATTAATATTTAAAACAAGATCAATAGAATAGTAGTAATGTTCTATAATGCACGTCATCTGATGCGTTTTCTTTTCACAGTTACCTAAAATACGTTTAATCAGCCTGGCCAGTACCATGCCAGTACTAATATATTAAGACACAATATTCAAAAATCGGAAATACGCAATCAGAATAATTTGCTTTCACACAAAACCTCTTTAATATCTATCAACTTGACACTTTAATGCATAAGCATACCTCCTGGTTATATTAAGCTTCCTATTGTAAACTTTTATAATTTTATGTGGAACCAGGGGGTCTTATCAGCTTTTACCAAATTTATTTGACATTATAATTCCAATAATTAACCCTGGAAAAAGCAAAATATCAAAGAAATGACCGATGATTTGATTCCTTTCCGGGGTACACTATGCATTAAAGGGTTAACGGTGCTGCTGCAAATCGGTGCAGATTGTTTATCAAATTCTCACAACCTGTTGTTTTACAACTGTTTTTACGGAGGCAGAAAACACTATTTTACTACCCCGTGTTGTGAATATTTCTGTTTTTTTATTTTATTAACTAAAACATATTTTTATTTTTGCAAAGTAGGTTACTGTAAAGTTTCTTCCCAAAAAACAAAAAAACTTATGCGGTTAACCAGGAAAACATCTAAAAGAGCTCTTGAGTTTATGAATTTGTATATTTTGAAAAAAACTGTTGTGTGGTCTGAAAGCTCTTTTCCCAGCTAAGTAGAAATTCTACATAGTCCGTCATTTCTGCAATGGCGTATTTTTTATCTAGTAGTTTTACATAAGAATTTTAAAAAATATGTCTTATGCTGGATTCCCCGTTGTTGAAATGTTGATGTTCAAAAAAGTTGAAAATTTTCAGTACGTGGAAATCTCACGGAAGTCCATTAGTGCCATTAAAATTCTTCACTTAAAAATGTTTAATTTTGTCTTTACTTTGTTGTCAAACGCAAGCGATGAAATAAAAATGTTAATTTTCTCTTCAATTTTACTACAACTGTCCCGTGGTTTAAGTTTTCTCTAACGTTTCTTCATAAACAATTTGTTTTGTCTCCCGGTAGGCAATATTTCATTGATGTCGGTTAACACACTATTAAAATAGCAAACTTTAATCGTCAATAACTTGATATACATTCCTATAGAGCAAAAGTTGTAGAAGTACAGTTCTAACATTGGTAACCTTTTGAGCTGGATTTAAATATAAAATCAAAAATTTACAATTCCCCCCAAAATTATCAAAATATCACTTCACTGGATTTTTTGTAAACACTTGGCTTCATCTCTAACCAGGTCCAATTTTAGGCTTGTGTCAGGCTTAAGTAGGGTCTGAAAAACTTCCTTCTACAGTCAGAGAGTGTCAGACCAAAGTAAGGTTTATGTCAGGCTTAACTAAGGTTTATCTCTGGTCTAACTAAAGCTTGTGTCAGGCTTTAAAAGCAATGTTCATTTCCTGAGGGCAATGCCAGGCCTAGCTAAGTCGGGCTTATTTGGTCATGATGTCTAGCTAACAATTTACCCTAAATTAATTTTCATAATTCACTCAAAATCCCATGCTTAAGTAAAGCTATTATGACCAGACTGTATAAGGCTAAACTAAGACCCGTTATGTTGTTTTGGCCTGAGTTAGAGGCACTAATTCTTTCGGTAATGCTAATTAAGTAAACATTAAAGAGAGGTTCCTGCCACATAATCATATATTAACCCTTTGGATAATATCCTGTTGAATGTATGTTCGGAAGGACAGAAAAAATAATCTTTCAGATGTATTCGAATTTCTGCACTTATTTCTTGCAGCGCCATGTTTGTTGACGTACAATGTTACATGTGACATCGCATGGCACGTGCTTTCACTTTCTTCGTTGATTGTGTTTGACAAAGTAAAGAAAACATTAACATTTTGAATTCGTCGCTTGTGTTTGACAAAATGAAGAAAACAATTTTATTTCGTCGCTTGTGTTTGACAAAGCGAAGAAGAAATTAACATTTTGAATTCGTCGCTTGTGTTTGACAAAGTGAAGAAAACAATTTTATTTCGTCGCTTGTGTTTGACAAAGTGAAGAATTTAACGGCACTGATGGGCTTCCGTAAAACCTGGCTTTACTTCTTATCTTAACATATTTTTGGTTTTGTATTTTCAATATTTCTGATTTAGTGTTTTACAAAGCAGACAGTCGCAGGAAAAAGTGAATAATTTTTATAGAAAAATAAAATAATTAATAGCTAGCATCGCGAACATTTCAAGAACATTTCACGAACATTTCAAGAACATTTCAAGAACATTTCAAGAACATTTCACGAACATGCGTTTTTGAAGTTTTAAAGGAAACCAACATCTTACGTACGTTAAGAATAAGGGTTATAAATATTACGTACAAAAAAAATCATTTTCCTGCACCAATAAAAACTCATTTGATCAAATTGGTTATTTAAGTAGCACGACATTATATGAAAATGAAAAACATTTTCTGCCCAACATTTAGATCATTCAGGTCCATGACATTATAAACATATCATATCATTATGAACATGTATTAAATTCAATAAATTTACATAAACAAAAATAAACACTGAACACAACTTGATTAAACAAAAAATGGCGAAGGCCTTCTACTATCTCTCATGTGGGGACTAATATAGTAACGGGACGGAGATATTAAAGACGCTTTCTTTTCTTATTGTACATTTTTAGAATTATTGATGGCTCTTCAAATACACACCCCGGGTCACAGCACCTTTTACACCCAGGGTGAATACGATTCATAAAAATTAATAATACAAGAAATTGTAACTACTTATTCAAATGATGTAATCCTCCTCTTCCAAGTTTTCGTATTTCGTACCGGGGACCAAAAGCTGTGGAATTTATTTCATACGTACACCTCCTTAGTTTGGCGTAGAATCTTTACACACTTTCTACCATTTTATTGATTACTGTTTATAAGACAACCATAGAAAGTGGAATGTGCTGGTTATATGAGACTACTGCTTCCTTAAATAAATTCAAGCTGAAACGTTTTTGTTGCAACTTATTTTGATGAATTAAGAAAGAAAGTAAGAAAGACAGAAATTATTTATCAGCTTCTGATAAAGGTTGTTCCATGCTTCAAGAGAGTATTTATAAGCTTCTCATAAAAGTTGTTTCATGCTTCAAGAGAGCATATATATAAGCTTCTGATATTATAAAACCAGCGTGAGTTAATCACCCACACCAGACCTAACATAAATATTCATTTTTAACTGGGGAGAAAATTTTGTTACCTCAGGTGTTGGTTCTGGCATCAATTCGCCATCGTAATTTCCAAAGAGTTCCAGATGCAGTTGATTATATCTTTTTATGGCTTTGTTAAATTCCACCATTGCTTTACTTTCATTCTTTAAATGCAAATATTTCATCACATATTTACTAATGTACTTTTCAAACGGTATCGGATAGCTCATATTGTCCAACCATACTGAAGGATTTGGAGTACTAAGTAAATCATCAGGCACGTATTTTTTAACCAAGTTCATAACTTCTTGATAATTAGATGAGAGATAACAGGAACCCATTTCTTGTGGAGCTCCGCTGTAATTAATAGTATAAGACTTACCACCTATTCTTGAAGATTGTTCCAACACTTCTACGTTTTTAAATCCTTTCTGCTTCAATAAGTAGGCCATGTGTATCCCAGAAGGCCCGGCGCCAACAATTGCGATCTGGTCATTTTTATATTCTGGTCCAGGTATCTTGTATGGCAACTTTACGATTCCGAACGTGGTATGAGTTAATAATATTGATACGAATATAAAGTTTAACTCAGGAAACATATTCATCATGCTGCATATCTTAATGAAATAAACAAATGTACGAAAAATATTTTGCTATTGGTTTCACCAAGGATATATAAGCTTCGCTCTTATATATCCTTGGTTTCATGATAAGTTTATTGTCACGCTCCATCGTAGACCCATATATACAAGTATCTCACCATAATAATGTTAAATGACTGTGCGGCGAAGCCGATGTTTGCACTTCCGTACAAGTTCCTAAACTCCTGAAGAACCAGCCAAGCTTTTATGTTGAATGGAGTAGGCTTTTATGTTTATTATTTACTAATATCACTTTTGTTGTGTATATAATAGACACGTACATTTTGAAGATAAATAGACATGTTAAAGTTTAAATACACCCTTCTCCTTAGTGCTCTTTGGCGCAGTCATAAAGCCGACCCGGCTTCTTGTTACCAGACTCGGTTGGATTTGATTAGTTTTTAAAATTTATTTTGGAAACTATTTGTATATATTACTTATTATTCCGACTTAAAATAAATTGCAAACAAACAAACCAGAAGGATGCATTTGATTGGTTACTGATACTACTGAATTTGAATTGGGAATTGTCAACCTCGTCCCCCAGACTTTTATTCCTCTTTCAACTTATCTATTTACATACCAAATGCACTTTTAGTCCTTGTGAATGAGAGCACTTACTAAGGTCTACTTTAAGGGTAGAAACTTTCGCGGGGAAAAACTTTTATTCCCGCTAAACGTTTGGTAATCGATCATTCGTGAAAGTTTATTCTCGCGAAAATTTTGGCGAAAGTCATTTGCAAAAGTTTATTCCCATCAAATAAAATCTTCTTTTGCAACGAAAACACTTATGAGATACAATCATTTACCACCCATTCATCCATTTGCCGATATCGATCCATTGATTGAACAGAACGAAAACAACATCAACCTACTGGAGTGGTGTGTGCAGTTTGAACCAAGAGGAGATAATAGTAGGATATTCAGCAAGAGAAACCGTAGGAGAAAGTGATGATTCAGAGTGAGAGATTGATGGTCGAGATGCATTTGACGCTTTGAATGACTTTTTTGACGAAGACATGTAAATCTAAATTTTTATTTCTAAGTTTAAAGAAAAGTTCTAAAATCGTTTGTTACAGCAGAAAGTATTTCTTTCTTCATGCCAATCACCTTTTCGCGATTTTTTTTCACTGGCAAATTTCTAATTCGCGAAAGTTTATTCTCGCTAAATTTTTGACAATTGGCCACTCGGGAAAGTTTATTCCAAAAATTCGCGAATTTTTTCTCTCGCGAAAGTTTCTTCCCGCGAAAGTTTCTACCCTTAAAGTAACCATTATGGCGTATTTAAAGACGCTGTTTATTTAATAAATTCCTCCATCGTGCTGTTTTTAAACCTCGTTCCCAGGGCCTCTTTTCCGTTTTTGATATAGCTGATGTCGTCCTCATATCGAATTGGAAAAATAGCACTTTGGGTACCAGATTGATTTTCACATAATTTATAAAATGATCTATAATTTCTTTAAATCTTTTTTAGCAACATAGTCACCTAAAAAAATGACTATTATATCCACTTGGTAAATCGCCTACAAATGACTATTATAGTCATTTTAATTTTAGGAAAATGAATATTATAGACTATAATGGTCATTATCTAGTACCTTAGCCCATAATAACTTAACCACTCCATAACGAGGTCGATATATTCATCAGAGAGAGGTATACATAACATGGTGGTTTGGTGTGCACGACTCTGTTTTTTTTTTTTTTTAATAAAATAAAAGTCAGACTTAATATCAAATGTCGGACATAATATTAAAAGTCAGACTTAATTTTAAAAGTCGGACTTATTATTAAAAGTCAGACTTTTTATTAGAAACGCGACTTTTAGTGAAGGTAACTGGATTCTTTTCAGTGGTTTGGTTGATATGATAAATGGCAGATGATACAGACACTCGTATCTTTTCATTTTCAGACACTCTTTGCTTTCTGTTTTTTTAAATAAATGCACACGATGTGTTATAGAAACTTTCCTGATATAAAGCGATTTGAACAAGCGAGATATGTTACACGTAGCATTTCATGGCCTATTATTAAAAAGTCTTGACTTTTGATATTAAGTCCGACTTTTAAGAAAAAGAAAAAGTAAGTAAAATATGAATTAAAACCACGGATTCTAAATTAGTCTTTAATCAGCGTTTTAGGAAAATATTTGTAAAGCAAATAAAGGTATTGGAGTGTCGCTTATTTAAATAATTACCTACATTACAGGTTATTAACTTTTATGGAAATATTTGTGTCCAATTGTTACATACGATTATGTAAAATGTGAAAATGGCGGGAAAGTGATAAAAATTTAATTATGTGCATAATTAATTAGGCACAATACCCCAAAACAATGGATATTTTGGGACAATATATCTGCAGAACAGC
>JANTOQ010602566.1:0-10601 GCA_027564595.1 Bythotiara depressa
AACATGCTGCGACCTTTATACTGGGAGCTTCATGCTGGTAACAGGCGAACCGGAGAGGCATTTTAGCCTTCTTCGGGCGTTGCACACCGGTTGCACTTATTTTCCTTTAGACTCCTGTTTGCTTTGCTGCGAGATTGCACAAGTCTATCGAATTGGAAACCGGGTGCCTCTCCAAAAAAATAAACTAATAATAGTCAGTTCTTTTAAATATATTTTGAACCACTGGTGCATATGGGAGGAAATTGTGTGACATTTACTTGGAAAAAAAATGATGAAAATAATGGTCCCTCCGTTGGGATTAGATCGTCAGCATGTGGTAAATATTTTTTTCGATGGCATGATATTATATACCGTTGGAAATAATGTTTTGTTTAGTATTCAGAAATAATAGTCAAATAAGCTAATCTATTAGATAAAATATTATCAGGCTTATTTTAGAACATTTAAAGTGCGTCTCAAATTTATTTTATAAGCTTTTTTGTTAGTTTTACTTGGTTGCTGATAATATTTATTTAGCAATCTTGTTCTTGTCATAATAGTTTTAGATAGTGTTTTATTCATAAATGGTGCATAGTTATCGCGTGTATTTCTTTGTTTTAATGGATTATGTTTATTTAAATTCCTTAAGTATATATTTTCAAAGAGGCTGAATGTAATATTATTTGAATAATAATTTTGTAATTCATATTGTAAATCAGAAAGGTAAGATTGATTATTAAATTTTCAGTAATTAAGATGTGAGATAATTTCAGCTGCTAATCTTGTGAAAAATAATTCCATGACTGTTATGGTTAATTTATGTCAATCAGATAGTCCTGTTTCAACTACTTGAGTGTTTTAGAAGCTTTTATGTTAGCATTTTTGTAACATGTAGGTTGTTTTACTTAGTTGTCCAAACTATAAGCATTACAGAAATCAGTCATATTTAGTTCCTGTATTTCTGAATTAAAGTCACCTAATAGTAATAAATTATCATAATTACTGAGGTATTTAAAAAGTATACGCACAACATGACTTTTAAATAAGATGTTACATTGTCTTTATGTGGATTATATCCATCAAACAAAAATCATTTTCTCCATATTAAGTTTATCTCACTACTTCAATACCTTCAATAATCACTAGGCAAATTCTGTTTAATTTGTATTTTGTTTGACATAATCTCTCTTATAAATATGATAATACCACTTCGGTTGTCACTAGTCACAAATCTCAGGGTCGCGGGGGTCTTAGAGTACCCTGTAATACAGAACTGACTAATCGGAAAGGATTTGAAATTTTTTGTTTTAGTTATTATTATTTCAAAGTATCGAATTTATTTCTTAGAGAATTCATGTTTAATTAATAAATAACTAGTTTATTAATAATAGATAATTTTAACTGTTTCAAAAACTTTTCTTCAAGTGGTGCGTTAATATTATCGTTTATGTTAAATTGCTGTGGATTATTGATAAAGTTTTGTTATGTTTGTTGTTTATCCAAGCTTCATTATGTCAGGTTGAAGTTAATAGAATTGTTGGCTAAAATAATCTTCCTTTAGATGTATCCCATCTTCCCATAAGTTTGTTCTTCTTATATTATTACTGTTTATGTATATAAACATTTTACCCATAGTCTTTGGTTTACACAGATTACCTCTATTTGATCATACAATATAAGATTATAAAAACGTGTTTTCCTTAAATTGTGTACATTTGATCCCAATGTTTATTTTATTGTTACCTAGTTCTTCAACGTCCAGGTTGATTAGAAAATCGTTCTATCCGACATGAAAAATTACACTATCTGTTTTTTTTTGTAGTGTTGGCCGACAGTAATAATCAAGCTCCTTCGTTGTTGTTTCGAGGAATGCTTTTAACTGTACCCTACTTTGTTCGAGGTGATGGTTAATTTCATTCACGCGTATACGTTTTGTGATGCTATCACTGATTGTGTTTACATTTTTATTAGCATTCGGTGTTATTACCGGGAACAATAGTTTGTTTTTTAAAACAAGTGTTTTGATTTTCAAGGTGTTGATTTATAACAATGTTTGGTGTCAACTTTGCAGCTGTTAATGATGTGGTATTACGTCTACGACTGGGTTGTTGACTAACATTTGCATTACTAGTGTATTGAGTATCCTCAAAATAACATTTTCAGAAATACCAGATAAAGGATTAAAATTATTTTCTTTTAATGGGTTATTTGGGATTTTCGTTTTTATATATACATTTTTATTGCTAGAATTCCCTGGATGCTAATTTGTAATTACTTTGACTTGTAACGTTACTCTTACGGTTGCTAAGCGACGTTTTGTTGGTTATTGATTGATTATCCAAGAGTTTCTCAATAAATCTATCCTTTATCGCATTCAAGCTGCTTACCATCTTCTTCAGCGGACTATCTCCTCTCCTGTACTGCTCATTTTGCCAGAATTTTTTTTTATTAATCTTACTTCCAGTAAACGACACGTATTCTTAGTAATGGCTAGATCCTTAATTTATTTAACAGCAGAAAGATCTTCATTTAGTTTGTTAATTTCTGTCAGTGCATTTCTGAGCTGCTTAATTATTTCGGAATTGCCTTTGTCGTGTCGTTTTTGAAGCTTAAGGGTATGTTGAATTGATTCTTCTTTAGTCACGTGATGAAGGGAAGCCTTAGCAAGAGACATTATTGATTGAAACTCATTTTAAGGTAATTTGAAACCGGCGAGGAGGAGGAGCAGAACACTTCCGTTCGCCACGAGAGTTAGAAGCATAACGATTAAGGCTTGCTACGATTGTATATCAACTACTGTTGTTGGTTCTCTGTTGTTGTTGAAAATGTGAGCCAGAGCTCATTTTCTTTGTTTTCTATTATTGTCTTTTGACATGCAGCTAAGGCATAAGCTTTGACACATTTACTAAGTGTCTATTTTTTAGAACTCTTCCCATGTAGCTTTCTCATTCTTAGTCCATGTTGGAACTGTTGGAACTTTCAAATATTTCGGCATCCACTCACATGGAGATGAGAAAACACACAGAGAAACAAGGTCATGCAGTTAAATAACGTTGTTCTTTCGACAATTTTATTTCTTGCTGGGGTTAGTTCCAATGGGTACAGTACAGGATAACGTTCTTCTTAGAGAGATACTGTTATACAATTCTATGACACTGAACAGTCATCATGTATTTGCCAGGACAGGAATTATCCTGATTATTATTTACCCAATTCTCTTTATGTGGATACTTTATATATACATATACCTTTTCTTTTGTCGTTTCCAATAACTTCATCTGGCTGCTTCAATGCTTGTAGGTTAGTTACAACCAAAATCATGATTTGAGACAAATAGAAACTAATCGAAAGCCTACGAAAACGGATTCACAAAATAGCATAGTGACCTAAGTTCATGCTCTCCAAAATTTAATACCTTTCTTTATGATCTGGTAGGAACCAAAACACAACTTTGAAAAACGAAACAGCGATCGTTTAATCTCGAGAGGTGTATTGCCTATTTAACAGTTCTCCCCAGAAAATTGTGCTTTTAAAGGCAAATTCTTTTGAATAACTGCTTTCTAGCAAAACAATAATAGATTCGACCACATATCAAATCTCTGTCACAAACAAATATTTAATTTTATGTGTATGTTGACTATTCTCATTAAACACAAACACACACACATTCTAGTATTCAATCACTATCTTGTTTTTATCTATCCTGGTTATGTTAAACCTTTTTAGTTTGATGAGAAACCACGATGTCTTATCAGATTTTACCTAATTTATTTAACATTATATTTGCAATAATTAAATAACAAAGAAATTATTACTAATTTGATTTATTTCCTGGGTACTATACATTAAAGGGACAGCTGAGACAACTACCCCTCCACGTGACTGTGCTTATTACGTAGTATAACCCTTTAAAAATTATCGTCATAAAAGTTTCATAACTACCAGTTTATGGCGTCAATATCGCATATTTCTTAAGTGGAGATCGGCTTTAAAATTACAAAATCAGGCAGATAATGTTTATTAAAATTTAATTAATATAATTTTTGAGATCAAAGTTTTTTAATTGAAGAAATAACAGGATATAACACATTGACTACATTTTCGATAGATATAATATGCTCACTAAGCCTAAACAGGACGACGTTAAGGAAACATAATAAAAATAAGATTAGGGAATATCAACCAAAATCATTTCTTTAGATTTAATCTCAATGTTTTAGATCGTGCAAAAAAAAAAAAAAAAAAAAATTCTCACATCATCGGGCAATAAGGTTGTTGAAAACATCTTGTTATATACGCATAAAAAGGACCGAAATTTAATTACTTCACATCACCACGGGAAATTGCATTATGGATCTATATATCTCATCAGCAACTGGACGTAGGTGACAACAACTCACTGAATGAAATTTATATTTATTTATTTATTTATTTATTTCAACATATTTACACAGGATAACCAATTCAGCCGCTATAATACAACTGTTATCCTATTGGGTCCTGTGTAAATTAAAATACAAGTATTACAATAAAAGTATTACATTAAAAATTAAAACGTTAAAAACATCGAGACAAAAATTAGAAGTGGTTAGCAGTACTCGGGTAAAAGGAAGGAAGAAAATCGCTTACGAAGGCAAAACGAACGACTTCGATATGGGAGCATACCCATGGTTCAAATCACAATTAGAGTTGCAAAAATAAATCCTAGAATGTACTGCCCACACGTAGTCTCCGTGGTTAAACTTACATCTTATATATAGCGGAAAAAACCTAGCATATGAAAATGAAAACCCTCAAATATGAACATTCACTATGCTATAACCAGGTCATGTAGCCCTAGCTTGAAATTACGCAACGAACTGCTTTTACGAACATCCAATGGCAGACTATTAAACAAAATAGCACTATTGTGAACGCATATTTCACCTTTGGTATACGTATGGAGAAATTATTGTTCCGTGTGTGCTTGGAGTGTTCGGCGCTTGCAAAATGATGTTCAAACAAGGATGGACTCATCGAAACACAACAATGGACGTACGTTTTTTGACGACATCAGCAAATCTTGGGAGTATATAATCCAGATTGTTATGTTTCGATGATATTGTTCTTACTGTACGATCTTGTAACTTTTTTATACGGGATACCTGAGTGTCGTTAAATCGCGTTGCAATAATTCCGCAATAGGTAGAATTAAACACTCGTATACGACTGTGCTAGCATGTGTGGTTAGATATTGACGAATTTTGAATAACATTTTAAGTCTGGCATTACATTTTCTTATCTTTTTATCAAAATCCGCGGTCAACAATAACGATTGGTCAAGATAAACTCCTAGATATTTGTACGATTTAGTTGCATTAATTTGTATATCTTTTGCTATTATAATCAAATCGTCACATTTGAAAGTCGGTGTTTCGTGCCAAATAACATCGATTGGTTTTTTCCCTTTTTCAAGTTGATGAGAAGGTGGTTTTCATCTAGCCAATTTGAAATGAGATTTATGTCTTCCTGAAACGATTGTTCAATAACACTTTTATCTTTATTTGCAACAAAAAAAAATTATCGTATCAACGGCATACTTGATTATATGGCTACGGGAAATACAATCCTTTATGTCGTTTGTCATAAGCAAGAACAATAAAGGTCCAATAATCTACCCATGTGGCACACCTCGAGTGACAGCAATTGGACTTGATGTGATATTGTCGTATTGAACAACTACTCGATGTTGGAAAAGGTAGTTCGTAAACAATTCCAGTGATTCGCCAGATATTCCATACGATGGTAACTTGCAGATGAGGTTGGCGTGGCTAACTGTATCGAACGCTTTCGATAAATCTAGAAATACTTCCCCCAACTAAGTGTCCTTGATCAATTTCATGTGTGATGTTACAACAAATCCAGTGAACTGATATAATGACGGGATATTACAACATACGTCTCCATATACTGTTTACTTTAGTTTTTAAACAATAAATAAGTTGCAGGAAAAATAAAAAAAAGCAATACTGTTGTAACAGGAAAGATTGCAGCCTGCGGTTGTGGGAAAGAACAGAAAGCATCGGAAAAGGTTGTAAAAGCAAATTTTAAAAGTAAAACAACAAGCAGCTGCAGTCATTAATCTTTACGTGCTTTTCGAGAGAGACATAGAGAAAAACCTGTTATATAATTTTTTTTGACAACAAAAAAAAATACAGTGTTACAGATTAAGGTTTGAAGAACCTATTTTCATCTAAATCTTAGTAAGTCGGTCAAAAACAAGGTAAATCACCGGCTTCAAAGTCAAGCTACAATGGACGTTATTTCTGACGTATCGGCTTTTTCATGCCTTGACCAACAAACTCTCGTTCATAAAAGATATTTTACATTCTACTTACATTCAAAACTCTGAATAAAAATTGTTGTTAACCTAATTAAACCAAATATTGCTGACAAATTGTATTGAAACAGTAAAGCTAATATTACTTGTGATTTAGGTCGTAAAACGTACTTCATTTGGGATGTCCTAAACTACTTTGTCCAACCGAGACCACAGGAACACGTCAGCTTTTTTAGCATACCGCGGACCGACGTTTCAGTTGTTATGTAGACAATAACGATTGTTAAAAAAACTAAAGTCATTGATAATTAAAACAATCACAAACTCGCCTGGTTCATGTGCTTTTGAATAGACTTAAACGTCCACTTCGCTTATACATCCATGTGGTAAACAATTAAATGATCTTCAGCAGACTTGATAGATATACTTTTTATCATTCAGATGACATCTGATCGCATTCATTTGAGCACTCTTTAAAGTTATTGACTTGCATTCATTGGGAAATCTTTAAAACTCGAAAGAGTTGCTTACTTAAACCGTAATGTACTTTAAAAAAAGTTAACTTATTCCAAGATGACTTTAATGTATATATCTTTACTATAACATCTACGAAGAAGTTTGACTTAAATTATACATATCAATAATTTGTTTATCGAACGTTAACTTATCCTAAGATAACTTTCGTAATCTTTAATATAACATCAACGAAGAAGAGTGTATTAAATTATAGATACGAATTAGTGGTAAATCTACGTCAACATCTTATTACAGCATCACCAGTGCAAATACATTTTTAATATCATTTTTAAACAAACACTTAGTAATTTAATGTAAAGGAACCATTTAATTGATTACAGATGTTGTAAAAGCCGCTATATACAAATTGATAATATCATTGTGTAACTTGTACATCCGCGTTTGGATTGATTCATACTGGATTTTTAACGGTTCCTTTACTGTCATGATGTTAAACTGAAGATATGTTTGCGTTTGTTTACGTTCTGTCCATGTATGTTTTAGTCTGTTGTTCTTTAAATTCACAAAAATTAAATGATAGACACTTAGTTAACTTGAAGTACTTCTCTTTAGAACATCTGATAATAATACACACAAAGGAGAAATGGGAATAGGAGATTGTCTGCAATGGTTCGTTCGAAGGTGGCGATACGGTAAATAATTTATCCTATCAGCCACGTTGGGTTTGTAAAAGCTTATTTTTAAAGTATTCTATTTGGTACAATTTTCAGGTACATAATTATAGCTGTTCGAAATTTAAAACAATTTTTCATATAAACCAGCAGAACAAATCGTGTGACGTTACTGAGCTGTTATTTCGGGAAAGGTTTCTTAATAGCATGTTTTCATAGTAGGATGTAGAGTATGTGGCATTTGTTTGTATGGTATACCAGTCACTATTCCTTTTATTACAAGATCCTTTCAAATGCTGTAGTTGAAAATTGTATTGAAAATATGTCCTTAGCTCATTTCTACCAGGTTTCAATAACTCCATGGACTTGATAATTGATGGCTTAACACAACGGTGGAATGGAATCTGGATTAAGGAAGTGCATTGGAAAGTATATTTGACTTATAATTGCAGAATCAGAAAACTATAGCAAAAAAACATCTTAATGAAGAGATATTATAAAGCTGATATAAGAATAAGAATACTTTTCTCTCTATTTATGTCGGTCGCACGTGCTCTTATTGTCTCTGAATTTACTTTTCAATAACGTCCACTGGGTTAACCCAGTTTTGATAGTTTTGATAATTCAATATTTTAAAACTTTTAACTTTTATCTGGGAATATTACTATAAAATATTTTTGTTAGCTTTAACTGTTTTAGGGGGTATGGAACATTTTAACCCAAGGTACATTTGCAAAAGATTAATTCCACATAATATTTTACATAAACTCTCTCTCTATAACCCATGTATATAAATGTTTATTGCTATATAGATTATCCTTATTGATTTGTTTCTAATTATATTATAAATTTACAGATCAATGCACAATTTATATTTTACAGATCACGATAATTGACAAAACCTTCTCTTATTTATGTTATCATAACTAAAAATGCAGATGTAATCAAAATATATATTTGCTACAAATGAGACCCATAACATCACTGTACCTCTGTGTGAAATTTTTGAAACAATTTTTATTATTTCCAGAGATAATAACGATAAATATTTCAGAAGGTAGATCCACAAAGGTAAACAAAAATCCAGGTCTAATATGGTTAAGAAATTAAACGACTAAAATAGAATACGAGTTCCACGCTCGACTGATTGCTAATAAGGAGTCTGATAAATACGTTACAAAATCAATAAATTTATTAAAACAGTCGGTTTGAAAGATTGATTGATAATAATTAAAAAGCGTGCAATAGTATGGGTCCGCGATATATTCATCACTTACGTATTTAAATGAGGTGTGAAGTAATTAAATTTGCGTATATAACGAGATTTATTCAACAATCGCATTGCCCGATGTTGAGATAAGTTTCTCTCGAAACATAGCACAAAGTTTAAATCATGCGGGTCCATGACAGGATAAATATATTATCTCACTTTTATGCATTTCTTCATTTTAGAGCCATCATACAACATTATCGAGGACAGAAGCATAGAAAAAGGTTAGAAGCATATTATTTGTTCATGTTTGCATATTAAAGTTTTATATTTTCATTCCGAAAATGCTCCTCCTTGTCAATTTATAGTGGACTGACAGAATGTGTTTTGGGGGAATCAGAATGCAGCAATTAGACAATTTTATATCAATTAACATCCGCGTCAATTATTTTATTGTTACTTTACAGTACATCAGCACATTTGGAACCCAAAACTCAAAATGCAGCGGGAATGTGTTCGTATTTTATTTCTTTAATTTACTAATAATTTATTCAATTTGATAAATTGGACTTTTAGAACACACTCAATACTGTTAAGTGACACTTCACTCGTTATTTGCTATTAGTTGATATCATAACAAAGCTTTATCATCTGCTTAGCAACTTCCACTTGTCGACAGGCTATTCAACCATAATATCAGTCACTAGGCAGTTCTTTTTCCAAGTAGTTAAATTGGGTTTTGTCAAAAACTATTTACCGTTTACATCCAAAGAGTGAGAATGTATGTCATTCTCTTAAAGTTGTGTTTTCTGGAAAGTATCGGTTGAGAAAAGATCCGTATCTCTATAACTCTATATCGTAAAAATACATTTAAGCCACTAAAAATAATCCGTTTTATCTTTAACCCTATTCTGCAAGGGGTCTTGGTGACCCACTTCTGGCTGGAGGAGGAGGGAGGGGGTTGGTGACCTACTCCGCTAACCTTCTAACCGTAAATGCTTTTTAATGAAACTTGGTACAGATGCTCACTATAGTATATCAACTAAATTGGCCGTCAATATTGCTGATGTAGTCATGGGGTACATTGCTGATGTCAGCGAAATTTGCAAAAGTTTAATGTAATAGTCAAGAAGAAGAAATTATATTATTTGTTTGCTCGTGATATAGACTAGTATTTACCTTTTCTTCTTTTATCTACTACAGAGTACTTTAGAAACATGTTTTAGTCGTTACTTGTTCCCATATTATTTGTGACCATACAACATCTTGTGCTTGAGGTGCCAAATTGTTAAAATTATTAATATTTTTTCATGCAAGTAACCTAAACTTTATTGAAAGTGAGAAGCTGAAACTAATTGACATTTATTGTTATATATGTCATAATAAACTGCGAAAATGTGCAAAACATGTCAAATAACAAACAAATAACAAGAATGTGGGTGGGTGGCCGTTAGAGGGTTGTAGAGTTGGCGTAAGAGGATACACACGCTCATATATTGTCACTGTGCTAGAAAATTATTACCACTACTTGTTTTATACGTAAAATGTTTGTCAAAATCAATACGCTTACGAACCACTTACTGCAGATACAACTTTCTACCAGAATTACCAGAAGTTATTTTAGAAAAACCTAGGCGTAGGACATTTTTTATAAAATGCGAAGAATATAACATCTTAGATTTCGTTATGTTTAAGTTCATTACAGATACGTACATTATGTTAATGCAATAACAATTTACTGAACAAAATCAATTTATCTTTTTATCTCTCTCTATCACTCTCACTCTCACTCTCACTCTCACTCTCACTCTCACTCTCACTCTCACTCTCACTCTCACTCTCACTATCACTCTCACTCTCACTCTCACTCTCACTCTCACTCTCACTCTCACTCTCACTCTCACTCTCACTCTCACTCTCACTCTCACTCTCACTCTCACTCTCA
>JANTOQ010602788.1:0-10600 GCA_027564595.1 Bythotiara depressa
AAAAAAAAAAAAAATATTTCTTGTTAAAAAAATATTTTTTTTTTGCTTTTAACTGACAAAAAACGTCTGTATGTATTAAAAAAAAAAAAAAAAAAAAAAGCTCCCCATCACGAATATTTTTCATGACACAACCTATCTAAAGACATGTGCAGAGAGTGTATATCATTTTTCATTACAAAATTTTCTATGAGCTTTTTGCTAAACCAGGGGACCATTCTCATAGTAATGTAGAGAGGTAAAATAGAGTTGTGTACATAATTGTTGGTTTGTTGAAGGTATATAAAATTATATTTTAATTTTTTTAATCAAGTATACTCACCCAAATAAATACTTCCTCTAGTCCCTGTTAAGTACATTTAAGCATACAGCGTTTTCTTTAAAGTAAACCTTCTCAAATATAAAAGCAGGGAAACCATGTCGGTGTGCTTAGCAACAAATTATATTTACCTGCACACAGTGTAAGAAAGCCTACTGTATAATTCACCACTCATCTTTAATTCAAGTCGACAATATGCACATATGTCATTTTATATTAAATATCAATACGAATTACGTTATTCGTATGCAAAGTTTAGTTTACAATATGCACATATTGGTCGACAATATGCACATATGTCATTTTATATTAAATATCAATACGAATTACGTTATTCGTATGCAAAGTTTGGTTTAGACAAAATAAAAGTATATAAGAGGGATTTTGTTTTACCAATGTACAATCTTTGACATAAGGTTTTTGAACTTATGGGATTTTAGACCCATTCTTGTTGGTCACTGTTCCACAAATCTGCAGAAAATTGATAACGGCGTAGTTGTTAACTGGAAACATGGTAGGAACACAAATATCAATGTTTTCTAAAGCAATAAAATTTTCATTGTTTTATGTCACTAATGAAACAAATCGACCAATGCGGAAACTAGGAAGGTCCCCCCCACCTTGCACAACTACAGTTACTTCATTACATAAACTTACGTCGTGGGTAAACAGAAAATGTTTAACTCATAACTTCTTTATATCAGTATTACTTATGGTGAACTCATTTTGGTTCATCTGGCACCTTCATATATTTATGTCCAAGATTACAGAGTAGTATGGATATATATGAGGTGCAGACCAAACAAAAATATGTAAAGTGTATATACTGTCAAACATGTAACATCTACCTTATGATCAAGAAAATATGATCCCAATTGTCCTGTACATTCGGTAAGTGGTCTCAGAATGCTATCTACTGTAGAAATCCTGTGAAGGGGCCTTTTCTTGATACTTTACATCAATGTTGGAGTGAAGCCTTTTTAGGTCATTTGTGGAAGAGATTGCTGAACTGTCAAGTGGGAAGGAGCCTGGTAATGGCCCAAGGGATTCCCTGGCTTACACACTGGTCCTTTACAGTAATATATGCAGTACAGTAGGCCTTTATACTGTAAGAGATTTGACTGTTGTTACCTACAACTATGTTTGAAATCGGAAAATATACATAAACCTGGTTTGTAAATTTAAAACAATTATAACATCCAATTAGACAAGACTAGGGCAATAAAGTTATTGATTTAATTACTACTTCCCAGATTTGTATGGCTCACATTATTAATTCATGTTTTTTTCATATTTTTATAATACTTTACTTGTAATAAGTGTGTGTTTTATTTTAGGTTAATGTATATACTTGCTTGCATTGGATTAGCATTTATCACAATAGGTAAGATTTATATTTTTATTTTAAAACCAAAAACCAAAAAGCAACAATAATGTGAAACTATTATTGAGCAGAAGAAACAATGCTAGTATAGAAAGGGCTTTTAAACCGTGGGTACATTAGTTAAATCTTTAGATAGTTTTTTTCAAGTGTTCATTTTTGTCTTTTTTATCAAAAGTGTACAACCAGTTGGTGTGTGTATAACTGTACACAAGGATTGCTACCATAGTGACTACTTCAATGAAATGAAACGATTTCTCGCCATCTAAATCAATGGAGTGACTAGTGAAAGATCTCTAGCCTGTGATTTGTTCCTTGAAAATCACAAAGGAGTGTTATTCATTATGCAAGAGCATAAAAATAGAAATTGTTCGCATTTCGGAGGAAACAGGAAGGTTCACACATTGATGTTCCTTTCATCAGGTGTTTTTTACAAAGTGAATGCTTCCCAGTAACAGCTGATTGATGTTAATTGTTAAGTTACATTTCAGTAGTTTCGATTTGTATTTTGTTTTGCAAATTGAATCTACTGCAATGCACCTTTAACAACTGACACCAGTCAAATGTTTCAGAAATGTAAGCACATCATTCATAGTGACTATGAATGTTCCCTATAAATTTAGAATAACTACTTCGTTTACCAGATCGGGCACGTGTTTGGAGCACTTCAGGGAAATTTTGTTTTGTTTTACCAGATGGGGAATGTAATAAGTCAATTCCCTAGCTTAGTGTAGTATACCCCCAATTATTGCGTCAATGTAATGGAGTACTCTATTACATCGTTACCTTAGTGCTTCCGGGTCTTTAACCAACATAATGTAGACCCATAACACGATTGCTGTCAGTATTCTTACTTATTGTTCTTGTGATTTCAATTAATTAATTTTACCTTTTATAAGGCTGATTTACATCAAGAGGAATTTATTTGCATGACTTTGATTTTCTTTTTTCTGGTCCTTACTATATATACAAAATGTTGAAAAAATTTCTACTTTTTCCCTACAATGTTATGAACCAACCAATCAGGTTCTCAGATAATACTTCCTGAAAATATTGCCAACAGTATGTTTTAACTTGTTATAAATCTTCATATTTAAGAGATATAAAGAAGTAAAAATAAAAATGTTAAAATATAAATACCGTCATTTTTTTTCTTAGTATTTTATTGTTAGTATTTTTGTGTGGATGAAGCTCTTACTATATATTCATTATAAATGTGAAGTGAACTAAAAAACAAATATTCATATTCATGTCTTTGGGTTGTAGCAAACAGGAAAAACTCAAAGAACAACAATTCTCTGTAAAGTTGCAAAAAAAGCATTTAGTATAAAATAACCTTTATTGACATATATACAACATCCCGTCCTTTTGCTGTGTATTAGGTAAGTTTGTGTACTAAATAATTATTTAATTGGTGTACTTGTTTTCTATTACCACTACTTGTTGTATTGGTGTTTTGTTACAGGCTATGAAAATCTCTTGTTTCCAACATTTGCATTTATTGCGATGGGAGGCAGTCTGCTAGTCCTTGCAGTATAGTAGTATGTGAGCTGTCAACATTACAGTTTGTTATATTTTTAAACACCTTATGTTGATTAGAATCTTCTCATTGGAAGCCTGTTTTTAATTTTTTAAAGAATCCAGGAGTCTGTTTGGTCTTAACAAACAGTATTAATAAAATAGTATAAATGTATGAAATTTAAACCAGACAATAAAAAGGATAGGAATCAAAAATGGGTTTATTTGATTCATTTCCGATGGAACAGCAAGCAATAAAGTAAATAAATAATTATATTTGTGGTTGTACAAAGCTAAGAATATAATGGTTCATTAAAGAATTATAAATAGCATACAAATTTAACCATTTAATGCATAGTGTTGCCCGAAAGGAATCAAATCATTGGTTATTTCTTTGTAATTTTGCTTTTTCCATAGGGTTAATTATTGGATATATAATGTAAAATAAATTTGCTAAAATCTGGTAAGACCTCCTAAAATTATACATGTTTTCAATGGGAGGTTTAATATAAGAAGGAGGTATGCTTATGCTATTTAAAATCTTTGTAAAAAAGAATGTATTTCTTCCTTCTAAAATGTGCTTCTAAACACTGTGTTTTATTAATGAGAGAAGGCCAATGTGCACACTCCTCTTTTCTTTCTAAAGTCAAATTATAAGAATATACTAGATTTTCATATTTTCTATAATTAAATGTTTATTATAATATTTGTGATTGAGCAATGGTTTTTCTATTCACACATAGGTCAGTAATATTGTATTTCGAGAAGCACGTTCTCGTGTTTTGTGTATCTTACATGGTCATTTGATTCATCTGCTGTGTTCCTACTTATCTTCAAAGTAAGTACACATACTTATTTTTGTCATGTACAATAATGCAATAATACAAACCAAGAATAATCTCTTATTTTTTTGCACTTGTGGTTTTACATTTCATAAATGGAGCAATAATTGTAATTTGAGCATTTTCATTTTCTTTGTTTTTATTGATGTTTGTAAGGCCCTTCACCATAGTTTTCATTATCATGCAGACTAAGATACAACAACACGAAATAATCCACTGTATTAATTCCTTTATTGTTATCAAATAATAAGTAAAGCCCTGAATTAAGAAGAGTTTTAACTATATGTAATATTGCGAACAGATTTAACTCGCCAGGAACTAATTCAAACGCTACACATCATGATCAAAGAGTTCCAAAAGTTAGATCTATTAAGGAATTTGCTTCCAGATTTCCAACAAGAGAAGATACTAAACCAAGCTTGCAGGTGGCAGAGTACCACCCTGATTAGTATCACATTTATTGTATGTGATATTTACAAACTAAATATAATTTAAATCCGAAAATCATTTTTTGTGTTTTACCCTACTTAGCCAAATCTTTTTATTGTGAATTTAACCGTGTAACTTGGCAACCAAAGAGAATAAATAGATTCTCGGGTACAGTTTTGTTCATTAATGATACACATAACCTTCAACATAGGGTTGATGAAAATCATTAATATCTTTTCATATATGCATTTTCAGGTCATTAAAGTATATATGTTTGAAAAGCTTAATAAATGGCCTATTCAACTGTCATAATATTATTAATAATATTTTAGTTAAGAATAAATAAATATTCCAACACTCTTTTGCCTGTCAATATTCGAGAGTGAAAATGTACAACGGCCCCGTGTTTTCTGGTTGAAAATTATATAATCGGAAAGCTGATGTTCTGAACAGTTTTTATTTATTTTGGGTTAGTGGCGAGAAAATCAAGAAAACGTGTTACGTACACATAAAAATGTTTGTAAAACTACCTCAGCCATCTTTATTCATTTATATCTCGCGACCAAATCAATTTAAAGAAAAAACGAGACACCGTTTTGTAGAGCAAAGATCGCTGATTCTTATTATGTCAAAGGCAACTTTTCCCCGGTGTTTCCTAGCATCTTTTCACACCTCAAAGTTTGGGAATAGCCAGTTAAAACGTTTCTGAGAAACAGCGTTTTAAGGTTTATTACGGGTGGATAATCTGAACATAAAGAAATGATTAAGAATGCAGCTGATTACGTCTCATAAGTCGGGTTTGTTTACTTTCCTTTGGTATAATCTTATAAATTATTACAATAAGTTGTAATTTCTTACAAAATAACAAAGAAAAGTAAGGACAAAATGGTCGTTGTCATTAGTAACAGTTAGAACAAACGTTTGAAAGTTTAATCTCTCTTTACAACCATTTATTTTTTAAAGTACTTTATTTTTATTTTTGGGCTTTACTTGTGAAAAATTTATATTTCTAATTTTAAAATAAATATTCTTCGCAAGATCAGCTTTTAAAGTATTCTACAGTTATGCAGTTTTTAAAAGGAAACCGACAATTTCGTAAAGAGTTGGAGCTCTTAGAGTAAAACGGGGCAGTTGTTGCTTAGTGAAAAAAGTCTTATTTCACCCTGACAATAACGATAAAATCTTTGCCTTTAAACTCCTTTTAGTATTATTGGTATTCTACATCACAACGTGCAAAAATATAAAAGTTGATTAATTAAATTATATAAATGCCACATGTTTTAAGCGACCCAAAAAAACGAAACAGACCATGGCTTAGTAAATTTTGTGTGTGAAATTAAAATGACACACTTATTATTTAAATAAATTTAGTATGCGCAAAAAAAAAATTCTTTTCTTTTTTCTTTTCTTTTTCGAAATGTTTTTTTCACATTTGAACTTTTTATCATAATTTGTAAGCCCATGTTCGTTGAAATATGAAAAAAAAAATGTTTTGCCATTCTGATAGGGTACTGAGCTACCTTAAGATATTTATTTGTTCCTCGCCGATGGTCAATTAACATTAACATTTGTGTCTGTCGTTTAAGAAGGTATTTTTGGATAGAAATATAAATGCTTGTGGAACACACACAAAATTACATTTAAAATTAAATGTATGCTTTTTAGAAATGTATCTTACAGCCTGAAAAATTGGTAAGATAAGATATAGAGGCATTGTCACAAAAATATAAATACCTTTGGTGACGTCGTTATGTTCATTCTTAAGTGTACCTTCCAGTGTACAAATTTGTTTAGACTTTATGGCATAGTCATCAAAATGAAATTACAGTTTTATGAATGTTCGGAAGGGCAAGGTTTCTCCCGGTAGATTTCAAACATTGTAAAAATAGACTGATTCTAACGAACTTCATGTGACCGAAGCTCGCTAACCACTGGGCTAACAGTGCCGATTCTGAGATTAATAATTTAGGCCTATTTATTATATGTACGATAACAAAGCATTATGGGTAAGTATAAAAAATAATGCAGCTGAAACCCAGCCCCTGCCCCTCAGTCAAGATAAATCAATTAGAAGTGATACATCAAGCACATTTCGCAAATGGGAGGAACATTATCCTTACAAACATTCATTTCAATCACACCACTTTGGTGGCATCATGGTGTTCATGTTCCCCACAGAGGCTTTCTCTCAAATATATCTCACATGATGTTAAGATATTTATTCTCCTCTACAGAGGTTTTTGGTGAATCAATTGTCCCTTCCCTTAAAATATTTTTTCAAAATGCTTTACAATCGGGTATTTATACTAAAGAATGGAAAAAAGACAACATCATACCCGTTCATAAAAAAGAAAACAAGACCAATATCTCTCCTACCTTATATGTGGAAAGATATTTGAATAATGTATTTACAACATTGTATGTTCTTATTTAGAAAGTAACAACCTTTCTCTACCTGTCAATCTGGTTTCTTAAGAACTTGATTTGTGCATATCGCAACTACTTGCCATACACATAATATATACAAAAAGTTTCATGCCAATCCTCCTCTTGAAACTCATGGTATATTTCTTGATATATCAAAAGCTTTTGATAAAGTATGGCACGAAGGCTTACTATTTAAACTCACGTCTTACGGCATACAAGACCCATTATTAACAATTATTTTATTATTTTATCTGAAAGACTTCAAATGGTAGTCCTAAATGGGAAAGGTTCTGATTGGAGAGAAGTGGTAGCCGGTGTACCACAAGGATCTATCTTAGGACCATTATTTTCTTATCTCTATAAATGATTTACCCTGTGGCATTAAATCTGATGTTAAAATATTTGCAAATGATACAACGCTTTTCTCATGTTTTGTCACAATTTTAGATCATCAAATATTTTGAATGATGATCTTAAATTGATTACTATTAATCAATGGAAAATGTCTTTTAATCCAGACCTCTCTAAACAAGCAACTCAAATTTTATTCTCAACAAATCTGATAAGCTCACAATATTAACACATGGTATTATATGTAGCAAATAAAGGAATAGGCCTAATAACTCGATTATATCGACCAAGAGTTACATTAATATATATTTACAAGGATTTTGTGAGACCTCATTTAGATTACGGTGATATAATTTATTATGACAAACCCATTAACCCTATTTTACCTGGGGGCATATATGCCTCCTTCCCTCTACAAAAAGTTTAATAACCTTTTTTCAGACAACCAATAGGCTGTTGAGCTCCCGAGACTTTTCTTAAAATTTATTTTCGCACATATTTGTGTGATATAATTGGTCACGTGAAAGATGACGTGATCATTCTTGGCAGGGGCTCAAAATCGAAAATGTTAGTATTTTTCACATATATATGTATGATATACCGTTGGAAAGATAATTGAAAATGCAACAAAATGAGACAAAAATGAACTTTCTATCTCCATTATGCATGTTATGCCAATTATTGCTAATTTAAGTGATTGCGTGATCAGATTTATGCTTCCTGACGTTATCAAGAATATGCTTATGTCAGCAAAAATCTTGACGTAAGAGTGAAACTAAGACCCTCAAAATACACAACGGATGTTGCTCTACTAGTGTGTATCATCTTATATGGATACATCTTTCAGAATTTAGGTAGGTGGCATATATGTCCTCCCAGGTAAAATAAGGTGTCGAAATAATAGCCCAGGTAAATTAGGGTTAATGGAAATTTTTCTCAAAAGATCGAATCTATCCAATACAATGCAACATTAGCTATAACACGTGCAATACGTGGAACATCACGAGATAAACCTTATCAGGAACTTGGATTTGAACACTTACCAGATCGAGGATATTGCTGAAGATTTTGTTTCTTTTATAAAATTATTAATAACCAAACTGCGCCCTATCTGAGAAATCTGCTTCCTAAAACATATACTTCTACATATAAACTTAGATCAGCGAGAGTGCTCAACATATCAACTATAAGAACGGAACGGTTTTGGTTCTTCTTTTTTCCCTTCTGTGCAAGTAAATGGAATATTCTTGATATGAATATTAAAGATTCACATTTAGATATATTTTAAAGACAGTTATGACTTTTTACTAGGCCGGCCATCTTCATCATCCGTGTACAACATTCATGATCCACGTGGCCTAAAATTACTAACAAGATTAAGTGTTGGCCTCAGTCACCTACGTGAACACAAATTTCGTCATAATTTTAATGACACAAATGATCCCTTTTGTAGTATATTCAGTTGGTGTTTGTTAGAGAGTCTACTGAACATTTCATTCTAAGTTTCCCTAATTACATTGCTATTTCTTTTTTCTTTTTGATAATCTCAGTCAGAGTAATATCCTTGTCTTACCTACCACATTTTAAATCCTTTATAATTCATTTATTTCTCTAATGACATGCATAATTTCATTTTAAATACAAATATTATAACCCGTGTAATAAATTTCATTATTAAATCAAAACGTTTTGATAATCCATTACTCTAAAGAAACAACTCAAACGCGATCCATATTTAGTCCTGACCATTATTTACTTTATATATATATTTTTTATTTACCAGAGATTTCGGTATAACATACTTGGCGATATCACAATTTTGTGCCTTGCGAGTGTGTTACTCGTTATATGTTTGTACTAGTGTGTATAATGTCTTTTTTTTACTTTCTGTTAATTATTGTATTGTTTTTCAGACATGTACCCATACAGTTCTCACAAATCCTGGGAACCTGGCCAGATAAGGCATTAACCCCATTTCACATGTTTTTTTTGTATACCCTTACTTCACATGGGGGTGGGGTTATGCCCTTCCCCTCTAATTTTCTCAGCTTCTACGAGTACTACGACCTTAAAACTTGGTACGACTGTAGATCTAATTAAAATAGTTTACTTCAGCTAAAAATAGTAGCCATAAGTCACGTGACATTTTGCTGACGTCAGCAAAAATAACTAAAATCAGCATTTTTTGTGTTTTTCCATAATTCAGATTCTACAAATAGTCTGATGTTAAAACTTGGTAGAATTGTTCTCTTAGGTATTGTGTTCAACTTCAAATAAAAATGGCATCCCAAAGTCACGTGATTTTCTTGCTGATGTCAGAATATTTTTACTCAAATTAAGCGTCTTTTCGATTTCATATTTCTTGGGTTCTAGAAATGGTCTAGTGTTAAGAATTTGTATGTAAACTCTTGTTATTGAGGTGTTTCAATTAAAATTAAAATGGTTGCATATAGTTTAGAGAAAATATTACGAAAAAACATAATTGTTTAGGGATAAAATTACTCCCAGGTCGAAATTACTTCCTGTTTTTACACTTTACAATACGCAATAACGTATAAGCAACAAAAAACTAATTTATAACGGAAATTTAAAAAAATTCAAAAATAATTCCAAAAAAGTTTGTTACACCCTGGTTACCAGGTCGAAATTTCCCCCGGGAAATTTTATTTTCCCAAGAAATGAATGGTACAATTGTGAAGGTAATAAAAAAATATTAAAAGTCACAAAGTTTCAAAGAAATAGCACAAACCAATAAAGGGTTAAGGCATTGACATCAACATTACTGGCCACACCCTTTAGATATATTATGATATTTATTCTCATTCACAAAACTGGCTCTTACAGTTACTGTGAAGACTGAAAACTTGGTAAAAGATAAGACATTACAGTATTCAGTATTGTCATCAAAGTTAGTAGCATATTGTCATCAAAATGTAATTACCGACCACGCCCTTTATCGATCATATGGCATTTACCGGCTTTTAGTTATGAAATTTAAAATTACAATTATTTAAAAAATTCAAGTCCATATCTAACTTGTGACATATAGCATTTCCGAGAGGGGGAGCCACAGTACAATTTGCTTCTTCACTCCGTAGATATCATCCTAGTTAATGCATGTAGAAGACTGCATTGTGTGTCATATCTGTTTTCCCAGCATGAAACCCAGGGTGTAATCCTCCCTTTTACAAGATTGTTTTCGGCGGGGATGAAGAGCCACTACATGCTGTGGATATGCCCCAAGGACGTTAAAAACTACCCGTTACTTACTTATTTACTTACTTACTTACTTACTTACTTACTTACTTACTTACTTACTTACTTACTTACTTACTT
>JANTOQ010602899.1:0-10599 GCA_027564595.1 Bythotiara depressa
TTTGGATTTAAATTGTATTTAATTAAATATCATACAGTAAATGTGGTACTAATTAGGGTACTCTGCTACCTTAATAGTCAGGGAGCTGGCAGAATTTTTTTGGGGGGAATGAGAGGGACATTATAAATCCACCCAAGAAATGTTTCATATGGTTTGTACAAACAAAAAGGTTTGATCGGCCCACATGAAATTACTTCCTTGTGGTGTCCAGGGGCACTTTTCACCTAATTTCACCCCCAGTATCCCTACCCCTTAAAAATCCTTAAATTTCAAAGTTATCGTAACAAGAAATGAAATATGGTACAGCATTTGAAAGTTCATGAAAAACTGTATAAATGGTAGTTAAGTGAATATAGTGAAATTGTAAAGACTTTCAGAAATAATTGCTCAAACATCTTTCCCTGGGCTCTTTTTAATGTTTTTTAAACCCTGGGAAAGTCGTTTATAGATGTTTTACAGAAAACAACACCATTGATGTTTAAAGGGATCCCGAGATAAAAATCAACAATCCTACAATCGTATTAATACAATGTTAGTAAATGTAGGAAGCTATTACCTATTAAAAACACTAAATCAGCTCCACTATAAATCACATTCTAAACGCTTGGGCTACCACCATTACCAACATCTTGTTTTGATCCATTTTAATACTAGGTTCTAGTCTTTCAGGCCACGTTTTTTTTCTGTGATGCACATTCTACCTATCATCTAAGTTGGGCATAATATTAAAATCTTATATTGAGTTTAAGTGATGAACAGACTAAAAAAAGTATATCACCAAATGGTGGAAACGTTTTTATTGCAAAATAATTCCGTTAGTAAGGAATGCCTGGTTGTTGATGATATAAGATTGAAGAAGTTAAATGAAGGTATGTATATTTTTATTCTCTCAACGTTGTTATAAAATAAAATCTGTATTCTATCCGCAAAAATCCATTAAATGCTTAGCTAATTGTATTAAATATTCGTTATAAACAACACGTATAATTCAACACAAGGGTTTCGAAGCTACATGCATAAACAACCAGGCATGAACGACCAGGAAGGATGCTACTGCCACCAGAGGATTCAGTCGCAAATTGGTGAGTACTGCAGCTCTCTAACAGTTTTTCAAGAGCTTTCTGATGGTATAATTATTTTTTATAAATAACAACCTCAAAATTTTGCTATTTTTAGGAGCTTTTATGGAACCCTTAGCTAAAACATGTTTCAAGAAAATCTGTGAATGAAGTAAAGTTAGACAGGCAGAACAAGTCAATATTCTTTCCTAAGCCCTGTAGAAACTATTGAATGCAGTTTTAGGATGTCCCCAAAGTTTGCACGCACACTCAACCCCAATTTTTTGCTCTCCAGCTCCCAGCTGGGACTTATAAATCCCTCTCTAGCTCGTCAAGGTAGCTACTCTTCTCTTTTAAAACGACTGCTGGATGCTACAAGTGAAACATAAAAAAACTATTTACCTAGATATGTACCAATATATGGTTTGTAGCTAGCTAGCTATGTCAAAATCATCAACAATATTTTTACATCCCGAAATAAAATAATGTTACGGAACACGCCAACTTTCATGACTAATCACAACAATGAGACAATTTCATCCTGATTTCTCTGAGCTCAGCGAGGTGAATGTAGAAAATACTCGACATGGGACTTTCTAATTAGCTAGTCATTATGGTATCTCTCTTTCGTTCCGATGAATGTTACAGTAATGTCGCTAACTTCGCCGCCATGTTGACAAACGCGAAACGAAGGGTTCGAACATGCTTTATTGTGATAAGTAAGTGCTATTTCACGGAACACTGCACGCCAAATTATATTTTCCTGTATATTGAATTAATTTGGTTTGAGTGTTACCCGAAGTGTTTGCTCGTCTGCCACACATCTTAACGTTTTATCTAGGATTTTTAGTAATATCGACTACATGTTTCACTTTTCTTACATTTTCTACCATAGAGTAGGCAAGATAATCCAGATAACTTTCTCATTACTTCTCACCTTGAAAATTTGACTTTTCCCTAAAATATAAAATTAGCTTATTAAATAAGAGACAGTAAACGGGTAAAGAGCGATCTTCAAAACAAAATAAACACAGCTGTTTTGTATTTCATCACCAAAATATTTATTCTGGGCATTTGGCATTTAGAATCAAGTTTTATCGGTCCTGGCAAGGAACCTACCTGGTTATTAAACTATAGAAACTAAAAACTCAATTTCATTTTTATGAAAAATGGGAACTGAAATGAAATCTGTTTGAAAATTGAAAATCTCTACGACAAGTAGTGGGATTTAAAACTTCTCCGCCGTCATCATCAATGCCATTAAGAATTTAATTTTGGACGAACAACTCTGATTTTAAAGCTATCGTGAAAATCAGTATAAAATCGTTTAAAATTGATGGGTAACTAACTACGAACACTTGTAGAATATTTTTTGTAAGAACTCTCCTGAGGAGGGCGCTTAACATGTTTCTTTCAGAAAAACATCAGGCGCAGGATAAAAAGCTCTTTGTTCTTATATTAAATAGATTTTGTTCAGCTTTTGTTCTGTATTCAAGCAACTGTAAAACAGACTTTAAAAAGAATTTACAAAATAAAGTTCATACACAGTCCTTTTACGAATGTACATAATATATTGTTAAGAAGACTGAAACGGGGTTGTATGTACTTAAACCTGATTGGCCTACAAGACGTCAATCAAACCTTTATGTGTAATTACTCCCAGACAATATGTTTCATTACAATATTTGATTCGAAGCAGCTCGTGTGTTGTTCTCTTGAGGTGAATCCTGAATAGCTGACTATTATTCGTTTTTTCATTCAGAAATCATTACGGTTGTTGTTTTACTTTGTTCAAAGGAGATACAGAACAAGAGGTTTTAGTGTAAGACAGATAAAAGAGCTTCGAGAAGTTCTTGGAAATCGTAAAGCACTGAGCAAAGACGAAATAGAACCACGAGGTTTAGTAAATATTCATATTTGAGTAAAAAAGTGTACAACTTCTGTATGAATATTTTGTTGAAGAGACACAAATAAAATAATCAAATTTTCTAGCCAGTTAACAGTATTACAAAGATTTAATTTCGCTTTCTACAATGGCTACTACTGTTGATATGATATCGAATCCTACAGAAACTATTAACGTAAATCATATCAAACCTGACTCAGATTTCGCTTCTCATTCGATGGCCACTGCATCACTTGGTGAAAGTATTCAAACGTCGGCTTCCATAGGACACGGTGTACAGCAGTTTTCTCTCGAACCAGAAGGAAAATCAGATGACCCAGATCGAGTGAAACGTCCAATGAATTCCTTTATGGTATGGTCCCGTGAAAAACGAAGAAGACTAGCTCAGGAAAATCCAAAAATGCATAACAGTGAAATCAGCAAGAGGTTAGGTGCTGAATGGAAGGTATTAACAGAAGAAGAGAAAGCCCCATTTGTCTGTGAAGCTAAACGTTTGAGAGCAGAGCATATGAAATCCCATCCAGACTATAAGTACAGACCAAGACGTAAAACTAAATCATCTAAGGTCAAAACTGAACAACATAAAATAGCTATGCCCACTGCAGTTATTGGAGCTGATGGGAAGCAGATATTCATGCCAGCACAGTATGGTCCAGGTTATGCTATAGCTGGTGGTATGGGTAGTTACCCAGTTCCCTTTAATGGCTACATGTCAGCACTTGTTAATGGTCATGAGGCCTATGCTGCTACTGCTGGAGCAGCAGCAATGTATGGTCTCGCCCCAGGAACTGCCATTGCAGTAGCAACCACAATTGCTCAGTCTAGTCAAGCATCACCAGTTACAACTTCAACAGTCAGTACTGTTACTGCAGCCCAGTATAGTGTTGTTCCAGGTGCAGCAACTTATATGTACAGTCCATTCTCTGCTTTCCCATATTTAAATGGTGCTGCTATGAGTGCATATAGTCAGGCTGCCTCTGCATATCCCCATGCTGTAACAGTGAAACATGAACCATCAATTTCTTCAGTATCTGCTGAGAAAGCCATAGAAGCACATACAACACATGAGCCATCAAAAATAAGTGTATCACATACTACTACAATACCAAGTCATTATTACCCAATTACTGGTATGTACCCAACAGCAGTGGCAGTTGATCAGAACAGTAATATTGCTTATGATCCCAAAACTCAGTATGCATCTATGGCTCTAATTGGACAAGCAAAACGAGTTGAAATGCAAGCTGCAACCAATCCACATCATGCTTTTGTTATAGCTGCTCCTGAAAGTCATTCACCAAGTCCAGCTCGTAGCATCAATACACCAGTTCAGCAACATTCACCTGCCACAGTGTCACAGTAACTTTAATGTTCAATGATGAATGAAATGTACAAGTACAAATACTTCATGTAACAAGAGGTTTGGGATGTAGATATATACTTAACTTTATTTTAACACAATATTTATGCTGGAATATGTCTGTATATGTTGTATCGTAGTGTTCAAATGTTTCTAATTGAAGAAACTTTGTTGACGTATATTTGTAAAAGTAGAAATGCCAAAGTTGAATGTATTCGTTTTGGCATCAAATTATCTGTATATATATTGAGCATATGTAATTTTGTTTTCGATGAACAACACATAATGTGTATATAATATTCACATTATATATATTATATTACTTTTTAGTTTACAACATGAAAATACATTTCATTAAAATTAAAATTTCCCATTCTATGGATGCCAGCGATTGCATTATTTTATAACCAAATATACACCATGAACTTGTACCAACAATTCATCAATTTATAGCTCTGTTTTGGATGGTGAACTAGTTTTGATTTGAGAAAGTATTGCGTTGAGTTGTTTATTTTGTGTGTTTTTTTTAGACCATATCAAGTATATTTGGTGTATATATAAATTATAGACAATATTCACTTTTCTTTTGCTATAAGAAACCTTATATTTGTGTGTAGAAATATTTCTAATTTGCCCTCATATAATATGGCTTTATTTTATGACTGATACATATAGTTACCGTATGTTAATTTTTACTCTCTAATTTCCATGGACTTGTCTGTCACAATTTTATATTTGTGTGTTGTTTGTGTGTAATTGTGTTAAACACTATTAGGTGCAGGCCACCATATTTCCTCCTTTGCTAGCTCAATTTTTGTAGGAAAGTTTGGTTGTGTAGTTCCTGTTAACTTCAGTGTTGTTCGTTTTGGCTATCGTCAACTCTTTTATGTTTTATGAAAATACTGTAACTATTTATTTTTAAGGAAACAGTATGTTTTTGGTATATCTTTTATTTTAATATCAACTTTTATTTTTCAAAAAATATATATTTACGGGTAATTTTTGTGTTTGTTCCTTTCTTGGCCAAATTGTTATTTTTCAAATGTTTTAGGTAAGTTACAGAACGTTCTCAAAATATCAGTATAATAATAGACTATGATGTCCGCGAAGGTTCATTGATTCTTAAGTTTTTGCCACCAGAGAATCAGATAATAACAAGCGGGCGATGTCGTGTCTGTTGTTCAAAAGTGTTGAAATTGACAGCTGCAGAGCGAAAGGAAGAAAATGTTAAATGTGCGAAAAATAAATAAACTTCATATTATATTATCAAATGACGACTTCTACACGTGGTTCATTAAGAATTATAAACTTTCCCGCTTCGAAATTATATCCATTGAGGCTTTTAACTTGTTTGTTGGTGCAACAATTACCTCACTGTTTAATTCTGAAAAGATTGAATAGAACAACTTTCGTAAAACTCGTTCATAAAACAACAAATTGCTCATGAAAACGTACTTACATCTGACGTGTTTGTGGGAGGAGCCAGATGTTCTGTCTATAATGCTATTGGTTGAAATTTTAATTATTAATGTCTTTCGTTCAATAGAAAAAAGACAGATAACTTTGGGAATTTATGATTATAAAAGTTTTTTCAACTCTTATCGCGTTGCTCCTCGTTACATGAGAATTTAATGACCGGCATCATAAAACGACGCGGCGTTCTTTATGCTATTATTACTCTTTTCATGAAAGGACATAAGATTGTTGTTTGGTTAATAAAAGACTTATTATGATTCATATAAAAGACAGTATTACGGCTCAACTTTATAAAAAGGGGGGATGCGTTTAAACATGAAATCTGCGATTATAATTTATTTTGTTATCCAAATGTTCTTGCTTCATACTGACATTAGCAGGGATTGGTCTAACAGATCTTTTAAGGCTGATTTCCATTGAGAGTAAATTACCTCACAGACGTGCCTTTTTCGAGTTTTAAGCTTAGGAAAAGAACGCGAGTGCAGTATGAGCTCTTTGTAGTTTCTAGTTTTCATAGCATAGTCTAGTCTTAAGAAAAACTATTTTGCTCTACAATCTAGGTTTTAATTCTTGGACTTTTGGTGTTTCGGTACATTTCCTTTCACAATGCGCGATAATGTGGTTTAGATGTTGGCAGGAAACCGTGTAGAGTTGTGCGTGCCAATGGGATTTCTTGAAAAATCGCCAAAATGATCCTTTTACTCATTTTACGTCACAAATGCTTCGAATAGACCACTTAGGACGATAGAGAGCTAATAAAATATCTCGTGATAGCGATAGCCAAATTTGGTGTTATAAATATATGTTCAGACAATATATTCTTGTAGTAAACATAGAGATTTTACATATGGAAAGGGATGTTGAGATATTGCCTTTACATAGTTATCAGGCTTAAATATTCCATTTTCTGATGACGTCAGCTTAATTTATGTTAAAATATTGGTTTATTCTAAAAGATGGTGGTAGTCTGTCAGCTGCTCTCGCGTAAAAATAAGCTCAAATTTTGTAATGGCTTCTTTCTATTTTACAACCCTAACCTAAACATTTGACGTATAGCGAAAGATACATGTGTATGGTTTTTATGTTCTATTTATATTTCTTAGAGTCTATGGGGAGATTTAATAAGGGGAAAGATCTTTCTTAGTTTTAAAAATAAGAAGCAAGTTTTGGAAAATATTTAATTGGTAAATATTTAAGGCATTTAGTGATTTCATGAGCGGTCTAGCATGTGTTGTTTTTCCCTCATTGTATATATGATCCTACTTGCATGTTTCTGATATATAATAAAAAATTTAAGTGCTAGCCCATGCTATATTTGCATAATGTAAATAACTATGAATGAATGAAAAATATATGCTTTTTAGGCATTTTTGATTTAACAGATATTTAGCTTTGTAAATTGTATAGAATACCAATGTTTTTTGAAATTTTATTTTCTATATAATGAATATGAGGTTTCCAAGTAAGATTTTCATCTATCAAGGTATCAAGAAACTTAATAAAGTTTTCTCTTTTAATAATACCAAGGAACTTTAACGAAAGCTTGGGAAGAGCTAGAGGAATATTTTCACTGCTGTTTAATTTGTGGGAAAATGTGTATTTTGTTTTATTACTGTTCAGTGATAATTTATTACACACAAACCATTCTGTTAGTTTAGCTAGTTCATCATTTACTGTTTTAAACAAAATTTTGATATTTGAATGAGAATAAAAAAAGGTTTGTATCATCCGCGAACATTATTGGGTCAAGAACTGTAGAAGCATTTTGCAAGTCATTGGCATAAATCAAGAATAATCAAGGGCCTAAGGTAGAACCTTGAGGGACACCGCATTTAACATCTAATAATTCAGTCTGATCTCTATCAAATGAAATGTATTGTTTTCTTTTCGTAAGATAACTTTTGAACCAGTTTAAGTTGTCGTTTTGAATACCATAGATACTTAGTTTTTCAAGTAAAATACCATGATCCACTATGTCAAGTAAAATACCATGATCCACAGTGTCAGTAAAATACCATGATCCACAGTGTCAAACGCTTTTGACAGGTCAATGAAAACACCTAGTGTAAATTTATTTTGCTCAAATGAATTTGATATTTGATCATAAATTGGACTATTGCATAATCTGTTGAGTTAGCTTTTTGGAAACCAAATTGTTTTCTGGATAAAATATCATTTACTTGTAAATGATTATACAATCTGTTATACATAATTCGTTCAAAAATCTTGGGAAAAAATGGTAATACTGAAATTGGTCTGTAATTCGTAACTAATTGTTTTTCTCCTGTCTTAAATTGTTACTTTAGCGATTTTTACCAGGGAATATACCTGTTGTGAGTGATAATTGAAAGATATATTTTAGTGGTTTTAATAACAAGTCAAAGCAAGGTTTAACTACCTTAAAATTGACGCTGTCCCAGCCTGAGCTTTTGTTTGTTTTTAAAGAGAAAAATGCTTCTTTGAACTCACCATCAGATAAATCGTGTTGTGACATAAGATTATTAACGCTATTCACGTACATCGCGAAATTTCTCATCGTTTCTGGTATTTTATTTGCAAGTTCTGGACCAACATCTACGAAAGAATTGTTAAAGCTTACTGCAATGCTTTTGTATATATATCATAATATGTTTTTCTTTCAAATGGTTATAAATTATATTTTCCATTCTTTTCAACAATGTAGAAACAATATAACATAGACACTCTAAAATACTTTCTTTTGTGAGGTTAGATCATTGAAAACAAACTGGATTTTAACAGGTGTAAAATTTGAGGAAAAGTTACCGAAAATTAGCCTCAATGGCGTAGCAGAAATGAGAGCAAAATGTTTGCGAGGAAAGACCGTATTTTTTATTGTTCTTGTCCGGCGTGATCGATAGATGCGACTTTTTCGAACGTAATTCTTGCCTGCACCGTAAAATCTCTACAGTCAACATCCGCTCTGTCGATGGTGTTTAAAGCGTGCAAAAATTATTTGTATAACACGTGAAAGACAATTTCAATTACTTTAAGAAAAACTATAGAGGCCTGGAACTAGTAAACTATTAAAATTAAAATGTCAGCATCGTGAACAACAATGCGTTAATGTCTGGTGTCTTCATCGTCGAAAAAGAAACAGCACTGGGTTGGAGATTGGTAAAAATATAAAATTGTAATTAATTTATGAGGTTATGCCGGATTTGCACTGGAAATCTATTCAACTTTCTGAGAATCTGAACGCGATAAATATTTCTACGCTACGATTGGACGAGAGCCATTCCACGCGGAATTTTTTGTCTATAATCAGCGAGTAGAAATTCGATTTTACATAACCCTGATTAAAAAACTACCTGTTTTGCGGTTTTACCACTTTTACCGCGATTGTACTGAATTGCGTTTTGAGTTATATTTTATTCACAAACTAGGTCGAACGAGGCTTGTGGTTTTACAAGCATGGCTCAAATGAGATAACGTAGGTTAAAACTGCTGTTGCGGCAACATTGATTTGCAAAGAGTACCCCAGTGGGAAAATTACGATCACACGACGTTGAAACAACGCCCTAAAAGGAGTCAAATTAATTGTTCATTTCTTTGCTATTTGGCTTTTTCCAGGGGGTTAATATTAGAAGTATAACGTAAATTTAAATTTGAATAAAGCTGTTAAGACCCCCTGGTTCCTGATAAAATTATAAAGGTTTCCAATAGGAAGTTTAATATAACCAGGAGGTATACTTATGCATGAAACGATTAATGCATCTCCCTACCTAATGGTAACATAGTAATTAACACAAATTTTTTGAAATTTACTCTTTTGGAGAAATATTTATGTTCAATTGTTACATACGATTATGAAACTGGGGAAAATATCAAGAAAGTGATAAAAAAACTAATTATGACATAATTAATTAGGCAAAATACCCCCAAAACAATAGAGTTTTTAAAAACAAATATATCCTTGTTGAAAATTATAAATTCATAGTTTTGAGAAAAACAAGTTCAAACGTTGGAAAACTGAAACTTATGAAATATCTTATGTAAAGGTTATCCTAATATGCAGTTTTACACATTTATTTTAATCCCAATTTATATTGTTTCTGACCTCAGTCTCTACCGTAAGCGTTTACCTTCTTTCATTATTTTTTCTCACTATAAACGTTCATTGTTAGTTCGTAGACTTCTCCATTTTCAGACGTCTTAATGTCTTATTTTGTCTCATTCTGAGGCAAGTTAGGCACACACACATAAAGGTTTCCATTGGGAAATTCCATAAACCAGGAGGTATGCTTATGCATTAAAGGGTTAAAGCACAGATGATAAACTAGGATCAAGGAGGTTAACCTCCTTGCTAGGATTAACGTCTTTAAGGTGGTAACCCCTATTAAAATCATATTTTTTCGAAGTATGTTTGGTATCTTTTTTGAAGCTAAATTTACCGTAGAATCCGATTATCGCACTCAAAAAAACATTGCTGGGTATTATTACTCTAGGCGGCAAATATATTACCTTAACAACGCCCTTAACAAAGGGTTGTAGCCCGTTTTAGAGATGCTTGTGGTAGTAATATGGAAGTTATTATTATTACCCGAAATCATTCAACTACTCTAGGGTCTCCAATAGTATGGGGGTTGGAACAGTCAGGGGAGGAGGACAAATATCCAAAATTTAATAGTACGGGGGTTTGGAATAGACGGGGGTGGGAGTTGAAAATTTCCAGATTTTTAATAGTAGTTAATTTCAAAATTTAATGAAACTTAAGTTAGGGAGAAAAACCCAATATTTCTTATCTTATGTTTGTCTACAGTAAAAACAGTTGCCAATAA
>JANTOQ010603010.1:0-10599 GCA_027564595.1 Bythotiara depressa
TGGCGGCGATGTTTATTTCGTTGGTTGTAGCATAGGTAAAGACTAAGTAATGGTACACTGTACACACAAAACTTCTCTATTGATAGTGAATATAAAGACAAGCAATGTATTTAAAGGTGAGCATAAATTAGAAAACAGATGGAATATGTTTCTTATGATAAAAAATCGCAGTAGTAGGAATTGTAAATCGCGATGCGAAATTTGAAAATCGCATCGTGAAACCCAAAAAAAAATTTCCTGCACGGCACAAACATTTTCGTGATCCTACTTTTAATACTTAATTCGTTCCCTGATATATATAATCATACAATGAAACAAACAACAATTTCAAGCAGCAGGTTTTATAATTATGTCATACAGTTTAATGGTCATATCATTTAAAAAAGAAAACCTCTTTACCAAGACCACTTTGCATAGTACTCACACACATAAACACCAACTGTCTTAGTGACTACCTTTTCTTTTTAGTTTTGCCTGTACTAAAAAGATATGAAACACAAGCAAATAATGACAGATCCATTTCACATATAATGTGCCTTTAGTAATTAAATTTCTATCTTGCATCATACTAAATAAGCATATAATATTTTACTGATGACAAAATGGAAATTTTTGTTTTATTGACTGTTGCGCTAATTCCAAGTGAATGCAGAATCATTGAAATACTGGATATCCCATTTTCATAATCAGGTGTTTTTCAAAAACAAAAATTCCAGCCACAATGCAGACTTGAAATTTGGTAGGAAAAGTAATCAAAGCAGTATTGTGACAAATAACCAATGAATGTTTTAAACAGTTGTAGCACAATGGTAGCATTGGATTAAACAAAAGTCGAGACATTTTTTCATCAATATAAACAATAAATTTGACTGTTGATAGTTTTTATATATACTTATAGTTTTTATATATACTATCCAGAATGTATTTGAGATGTACTTTTATGTCATAATTTTTTTTTTTTTTTAAATATACCTTCCTCTTCTAAAAATTTGGCATTTTCTGATCTTCACTTCTTTGTCTGGTATAGTGTATACATAATATGATGGAGCAAAGAAGAAAAATACATATAAATTTTATTGATGTTGGTACCTTGGTCGTTCTTCTGGAGTTCTTTTTAACATGCTGCTTAACAGATCTTGAACATCATTTGAAAACTTTGATGGAATTGACTAAAAAGAGCAATAAAATAGCTTCCTAATTGGTAAAGTTTGTGTAATCTCTCCATCTGAACCAAAACGTTTGAATTTGTCATGTAAAGCCATGTTTGATGTTTATGGCACATTTAGTGGAAATTGAAAAGAGTATTATGTGCAAGTGTTGTATATAGGAATTTATGCATGTATATATTACAAAGTGAGTTATGTGCAATAGCATCATGGACCTGGATACAAAGTCATAGTTACATAATTACAAAATAAAAAGTGAAAAATAAAAATATTTCAAAGTGGCTTTTATAATTTTATGAATGTGAAGGATTGTGAATGATTTTTCATGGTTATTAATGATTTTTCATGGTTACTAATGATTTTCTTCTCTTAAAAACTACATGATTTTAACAACTACTAAATACAATTTTCTATTCTTCTGGACAGTTGTGTTTTAAACATCACACATTGTCTTTACTTTATTTGTTTATTTATTTTGTTCAGAGAAAGTCTTCCTACATGGAAACATGTCCTAATAACAAGTTACAACACAACTAACCTTGTAATTTCCCTTCAGAATTTTATAGTATAAACTGATTAGGTTTCCTGCTTCAAATGGATAAGTCAGTGAACACATTTCATATAATAAGCAGCCTAATGCCTAAAGAATAAAAACATGAAATACAGGGAACACAAAAATTAAGAGTACAATTATCATGCAAGAATCAAGCAGTATTTCACAAGCAAGTAGAACAAAAACATCTCATTATTTTACTTGTCTTTTCTTTAATATATTCATAATTGATTTAGGCCCCACAAATTGATATGTTGCTTTGCATGGCTGTATTAACCTTTCTTCAATGAAAATAAGTGCAGGGGCTAATAAAGGACATAATTATTTCATAGCGAAAAGCACTTTTGGGCGCCAAAATTCTCATGCCCAAATTAATCAAAAATGTCCATACAATTTTTTATTGTACAATTGCTCTTTTACTTAGTTAATTGCAATATACATACAAATACTGCCAAAAAGTGGTGGATTTCTACTTCTAAGAAACCAAAGACACAAATAATGTCAGTGGCTTTGCCATCAGACCCCACTGTGGGTGGCTAGTGCTGCCCAAATTCAAATCCTGTATTAGCCCCTGAGGTGACTTTATAGACTTCTTAAATTTAAATCTATTGTATTTTTAAACACATTCATAAACACATTCATAAAGACCTGAATTTTTAAATTTAAGACTATCCTCCTGGAAGACTTCAAAAATCAAATTTATTTTTTCCTGCATCAGAAAATTGGTTTTATAAAAAGTGAAACAAACTTTTTACTTACCCAAATATCTGCTTTCGAACTGTATGGCAAATCTTGACAGACCTCAGGACTTAAATAACATGGTGTACCAATACATGTTTGGGCCAAATCTACAGTGTTTTCCATAACTCTTGCAATACCAAAATCACCTACACAGATAAATCAAGACTCTACTGTTAAATGTCAATCATTTCACAGACAGGAAGTCATGCAGATGAGCACAATAATAATCAAGATTGTACAGAAAGTGCCACCTTATGATCAGAAACCTTTGGTAGCTCTCTTTTGAGATCCAAATGTCTTGAAACAAAGAATGTTTACTTTGAGATAATTTTTTTCTTCAATAAATTTGGATGATGAAGTGTATATTTACAAATAAGATTTTAGATTTTAGATTCTTAATAACTAACATACTTCCAATACTCTTAATTATGTGACAAAGTACCAACCTTACCCAGTTTCAACTTTATTGTCACTTTTCCTCATATTATGCCTTGATATAAAAAATATTTACACAAAAAATAAAACAGGTAGTACCAGGCCACTTTCAAATTCTGTTTGGTAGAGTGTCCATAAAACTAGAAAATTCAGAAGAGTCACACGGTATTTTCATAAAAAACAATGGAAAGGGTTCTTAGTTCATTGATTTTCCATTTCAAGGCATCCCAAATTCCAATTTTATCCCATTCAGACGAAAGCAACCAGGCCACAATATTTGACAGTAATGATCGTGTTGTTACTGCATCATTACTGCAAAGTTTATAGTGTGAACAATTAATCATTTCCCTACTTGTTAGGATAGCGTTTTTTGTGTGAATCGTCAAAATTCAACTCCATTTGACAATTTTATAACAAAATCAGTGCATTAGTAACTTTTATTACATTTCTCAAGCAATAATAAAATGTGGCTGTACTATTTTATGTACTTCCCTATTCATTGTTATGATTGAAAGCAAGAATGGTGACCTAGTTGTTGTTTATGTGGTGGATATATATTTATATACACAATAGAGTGGATTTGCTTTCCTCTTGTGTTAAATAAGAATAGTTTTTTTTAACACCATGTCTATTGAACATTAAAGTAACATTTTTAATGCCTGCTTATTACGAAATAAAGTCCTTGCTTCCAACTAATGCATAAAATACCGGTTGGTGCAACCCCAGCAGTGTTTCAAAAGAGCTGACTATCTATCCTATCTCCCGGATTCTGCACTTTTTAGCCTGATTCCATCTTAATGTTAGCCTGATGATTAATTAACTTTGCCTGCCTGTCTTGTGGTACTTGTCTAAGGTCGCAGTTACTCAATACCTTGCTCATCGTTCGATGTGCACATAGCAACAACTGAAGCTAATCACATTCAAACTAATTATTTGCATATGATTTTTTATTTTGTGGTTTTGTCAAAAAAGTTCATTATTCACTGTAGACTGATTAATTTAAAAATAATTCAGTCATTTGATTAAGTCCAGCTGATATTTTACATATTTTAAATTTTTCAGAAAAGAGAAGAAAGAAGAAACAACCAAATGACAAAATGATGAAAATTCAACTCTTTAACTGCAACATCTTTTTTATTAAGCTAGGGAAATCGCAGAAACGTCCATAAAATCTCATTCTAAACTAGATGATTTTTGTAGCGATGTTAAAACTTTTAAAGATACTTATTACAGTAAAGTTTATTATTATTTTTATCCATATTATTGAAAACAATTACAAAGATGTACGTGGAGAGAAGTCAGTTGTTAAGACCCCCTGGTTCCACATAAATTATGAAGGTTTCCAATGGGAAGTTTAATATAACCAGGAGGTATACATTAAAGGGTTAAGGTTACAGAAAAATACTTGCGCTAATGACTTTAACAAGGAGTTAAAAAATCTGTAGCAATTAGTTAATCCCACCGGGGAATAAAAATAACATTGACAACTATATAGAATGTGTTCTTTCATCATTTGGGAGGTTTACTAAGAAATTTATATGACAGGTATTTCAGCGCAAACTACAGCTGGAAATTTTTATAGAGTACTAAAATGAGTGAGCTATTTTACCTAGTGGGTACTGGGATAAAGTATAAGTGATGTATTTTCCTTTAATTGCTTATGATTGCAAAGATAAAAACCGATTATGATTAAACACCCTGACCAGCAAAATTTTGATTTAGAATGCTGTTAGAGAGGAACTGGCATTATTACTACAAACTAGGGAAATTGGACTAAACAAAAACATTTATATTTCCAGTTATCTGTACGTGATTGCGAAATTTTGATTTAGGATGCCGTTATGTAGGAACTAGCATTTATTAAACAAAATAAATTCATAAAAGTCAGAGTTAGATTAACCCTTTACTGCATAGACTACCCAGGAAGGAATTGGTCATTTCTTTGCTAATTTACTTTTTCCAGGGGGTTAATTACTGGAAATATAATGCAAAATAACTTTGTTAAAAGCTGACAAGACCCCTGGTTCTTCAAATTAAGTGTTTTAATTAACCCTTTAAATGCATAGTGTCTCAGGAAACGAATCAAATCATTGGTCATTTCTTTCCTATTTTGCTTTTTCCAGGGGGTAAATTATTGGAAATATAATGCAAAATAAATTTGTTAAAAGGTGATAAGACTTTCTGGTTCCTCATCAAATTATAAAGGTTTACAATGGGCGATAGTTTTAGCTGTATAGCAACCATTTATTCTCAGTTGTTTTCTGTGTATGAAAAATTTGCACTTCAAACGCATAAACCGTTAATGGCCTCACTAACACAACATAACTACATAACAGGAACAAAGATGTCTTATGTTAAAACATAGTTTTACAGAGATTTTACGTGCTATGAACTAAGATTTCTTACGTTAAACATGTTGGTGATCTCTTTCCTAAGCATATTGCTTTTTATTGTTTCCTACTTTACAAATTTGTGGAAGTGTACACTACTGCCAATTAATGTTTCTCACAAATTACATATCTGTTAACAAGTACACCCCCTGAGATTAGTTTATAATTGGAAAATTAACAACTGAAATATTAACACCTTCAAAGATCTATCTTCCTTCTTACAAGGCTAATAGAGTAGATACAATTATGTTTAATGATAAAAATAGAGTAGATACAATTTTATTTAATGATAAAAATATTATCTCTGCAAGTCGTTCACTAAACCAAAATAAAGCTCATGGATTGGATGATATTTCAGTACTAATGCTAAAAATATGTGATGATGCAATCCCCTATTAATAATTTTTAGAATGGCAGTTCACAAAAAGAATAGTAAAAATGAATTAAAAAACTATAGATCAATATCTTTACTCCCTATATGTGGAAAAATATTTGAAAAATGTATATAATATGATACGCTGTATAATTACTTTGAAACAAATAATATTTTCTCCTCTTGTCAATCAGGTTTCCGTAAATCAGATTCGTGTGTATCACAACTACTGGCTATAACTCGTGATATATTTTCAAATTTTGATGCATGTCCTTCACTTGAAATCCGTGGTGTGTTTTTAGAAATTTCAAAGGCATTTGAGAAGGTCTGGCATGAAGGTCTACTTTATAAGTTAAAATCATATGGTGCGAATGGTCCACTTTTAAATCTGATTGAGAACTTTTTGACTAATAGAATGCAAAGAGTTGTCCGAAATGGCAAGACTTCAACATGCAAAAACATTTTAGCTGGTGTACTTCAAGGTTCGATTCTAAGTCCATTGTTTTTTCTTGTCTATATTAATGATGTTCCTGATGGACTCCATTCTAATGTTAAAATATTTGCTGATGATACCTCTCTTTTTCAAGTAATGATGGATAAGACTCTCTCTTCTAATATTTTAAATAGTGATTTAAAATTAATATCTGATTGGGCTTTTAAATGGAAAATGTCATTTAATCCAGACCCTACAAAACAAGCTGCAGAAGTATTATTCTCCACTAAAAAGAATAATACTAAGCCTCCAGCTTTAATGTTCAATAATAGTCTTGTTTCTACTCAAGAAACACAAAAACATTTAGGTATAATACTGGATAATAAACTTACATTTGATTGTCACTTAAAAGAAAAGATCTCAAAAGCAAATAAAAGTATTGCCTTAATTAGACGTTTTTTTCCACTTTTTACCCAGATTTACTTTAATGAATATATATATATATCCTTTATTAGACCACATTTAGATTATGGGGACATAATTTATGATAACCCAACAAACGAATCTTTTTACAACAAAATTGAATCCTTCAATATAATGCTTCTTTGGCAATTACAGGAGCCGTTTTTGGAACAAATCGTGAAAAACTCTACCAAGAGATTGGCTTTGAGAGTTTAAGAGATAGGCGATGGTATAGAAGGTTATGCTTTTACTGTCAAATAATAAACAATGAAACTCCAGTATATTTAAAACATTTTTTACCTCAAACAAGAAATGAAATTCATAACCTCCGTTTTTCCAGATCTTTAAATTCTATAACTACTAGAACAAATCATTTCAAAGCCTCTTTTTCCCATTCTGTGCCATCAGCTGGGAGCAACTTGATCCAAATATAAAAAACTCTCTTTTAGTTACAGTTTTCAAAAAATCTTTACTTAAATTTATAAGACCTTCTGCAGCAGCTGTTTTTCAAATTCATCATCCCACAGGTCTGAAGTTGTTAACTCGACTTCGTCTAGGTCTTAGTCATCTTAGAGAACATAAATTTCGATACAATTTTCATGATATTATAAGCCCAATTTGTTGTTGCGGAACAAACTCTATAGAAACAACTAAACATTTTCTTTTGCATTGCTCTAATTTTTCTGCTGAAAGTATTATATACTCTTTGACAACCTTCGTATTAATGATATACCAATTTTGCCTTTAGACTACTCTTCAACTGAACAGGTTCTTCTGTATGGCAGTAGTAGTTATAATAATACCTTTAATCATATTGTAATATCTAATGTAATCAAATATATCATGGATACAAAAAGATTTGAAGGGCCTGTGATATAAAACACACACTAACCTATAGTACCTATCTTCTATTTATTTTTTCTTCAAGCAATGCTCCCTGGCGATTTCACGTGTGTGCTTTGTGGGTAACATTGCTTACTCTTTTGTATTGTGATGTCCTGTCCTCTTCGTTTATTGTCCATGTTTTATTTTTTATGTATTTTTTTTTTTGGTTTATTTTAAAGTGAGTTATTGTTGTAATTTTTTAGTTTATTGAATAGAAAAAAACAACCCAAATGGAGATTGCTACAAAGAGGCTATTATTCATATGCCAGGGATTTGCTGTTGCATGCCTGCATATGGATACCAGGTGTAAAGGTTTGGATAACATTGTTTTCCTGTAGCTAAAACAGAAACACAAAATAACTAATAATTAATAATTACCTCATTACGCATCTTATGGAACACTAGAAAAAATAATGATGAACAAGGTATTAAGTAACTTTGGCCTAAAATTTCTTGAAGAGAGGTTAATAATTTCTATCAAGAACGAGTTCGTTTATGCATATCAGACCTTTTTTAGCCTGTTTCTTTTATGATTTCCATAAAACTAACATTCCTTCAGACTTGTGTGAAATTTCTAGAAGAGAGGTTAAGTATTTATCTGTATTGTTGTGAAAATCCAACACACTGTTTTTTGCTAGACTTTCCATATCACTGGCAGCGGGGAACCACATCCCCAAGAGAATGCCTTAGTTTGTGAGTGTAAAAGCTATTTCAACCTGTTTTTTGTATTATTTAGATAAACCTAGCATAACATTTATGGATTTTTACATATTTTTGCTAAAAACCAACATGCTATTTTTGCCAGATTTCTTATGTCAGAGTTGGCAAGAGCTACAATATAAAATGTAATTTTTACCTGGTTTTTTGAATTATTTAGACAAATCTATAATTCCTTGAGAACCTGTGAGAAATTTCTAGCACATATATGTTAAATATTTCTCTGTATTTTTACCAAAAGCACATAAGTTATTCCAAATGTGATGAGTCAGTCTTGCTGACATGGGTTTTATTTCAAATGTCTCGGTTTTCTGTTTTGTACAAATAGCTGCATAATTTAAACTTTCTTGATACTTGATACTTTATCATTATTAAGGCCTTCCTACACTATAAACAAAGTTTATATAAACATGTTTATATAAATATGTTTATTAATATTATAAACAAATATATATTTATAAAAAACGTTCATAAACATTTTTAAAAATTCGTTTGGTCAGTAAAAATGGATGAAAGAAAGAGGAAAGCAGCGGCTGTGTTAATTAATATTTTTCTGCTTTCTTCTCTCTTCACTGAATCTCTTCTTTCTCTTCTGTATGACTCCTCAATCTCTTCTGTATGATTAGTGCCATATCCTTTTGTTTCTGGGTGATTGACGGCAATGCATCTACAAATTTCTACAGATTTAAGTCTATTTGGACGCTGTAAACTTTTTTTGAAATCAAACTGATTTGATTTCAAAAATGTTTTTAAGCAGGTAGTTTGTTTACTATTCGACACATTTATAAGTCGTTTATAAGCATGTGTATAGAGATCGTACATTATAAAAAGGTTTACAGACATATTTATATAAACATGTTTATATAATCTTTGTTTATAGTTGTACGAGGGCCTTTATGTTGTCTCACAAATATATTGTTACAATAACTGCATCGATCGTTAAAGTTTACTACATATTGTAAACCTTGTACATATTTATATAAACTAACTGGAAAGTGTAAGCTTTTCATATGTTATAAACATTTTGTTACTTAGTGACTTTATCATATTACTACATGTTGTCTCGCAATTATTGTTACAATGGCTGCATATATAGTTCAAGTTTACGATACATCGTAAACAATTAACATACTTATAAACTAACCGGCATGTGTATGCCTTTCATTTACATCATAAACTTTCTCAATACGCAGTGAGTTTATTATTTATTATATGCTGTCTAGCAATTATTGTTATTACAATGGCTGCATATATAGATGAACATGTAGTAAATTTTTTTCATACATTATAAATTTAACTGGCAAGTGTAAGCCATTCATTTATATTATAAACTTTCTTAATATATACAGTGACTTTACCATTTATTATGTGCCACCACACAAATATTGTTACAATAGCTGCATTGATAGTTAAAGGAGAACGAAGGTTTCCAAAATCGTTTATACAAATTTTATACTTAATTTGTCTTAATACTATCTTAGAATACTGAAAAGAAAAAATTCTTTGAATACCTTTTCCATAGGTAAAAAGCAAAACTTGTCACATTACAGACATTGTTCTTGAACTGACTACTACGGTTGTTTCTGGAACGCACCCGTGTTCATTAAATTTGTGACGTTATTTTCGTGACTCTTTATGAAGGTTTATGTTGCAAAGATAAGCATATTAAAAATAAAATAAAATAAAACAGTATTTGTGATCTGGAAAGCAAAAATGCATGTAACGGAAAAAACGAATTACTGTTTTTTTCTCCCGTTTTTTTATACAAAAAAAAACGAATTAAAAACGGAGCAAACAATTCTTGTCAAAAAAACGGAAGACAAAAAAAAAATCAGGAAAAAAATGAGAAAAAAATAACGATATAAAAAAAACGAAAGAAAAAACGATATGACGCAAATACATAAAATGAAAGCCATGAAAATACATATGAATCGGGCATATAAATCTTGGTAACTATGGAAGTTTTTTTAATTCCTAGTTTTGTTAAAATACCGTCACCTATGTTTTAAATTTCTGGGACACTATGCATTAAAGGGTTAAAATATTTAAAATATTTAATTTGAGGTCTTATAAGTTTTTAACAAATTTATTTTGCATTATAATTCCAATAATTTACTCCCTGGAAAAAGCAAAATAGCAAAGAAATGATCAACGATTTTATTTATTTCCTCGGACACTACACATAAAGGGTTAAAACATTTAATTCAATGAACCAGGGGGTCTTATAAGTTTTAACAAATTTATTTGCATTATATTTCCAATATTTTACCCCCTGGAAAAAGCAAAATAACAAATAAATGATCAATGATTTTATTTCTTTTCTGGGACACTACACATTAAAGGGTTAAAATATTTAATTCGAGGAATCAGGGGGTCTTATCAGCTATTAACAAATTTATTTTGTATCATATATCCAATAATTAACCCCCTGGAAAAAATAAAAT
>JANTOQ010603121.1:0-19640 GCA_027564595.1 Bythotiara depressa
GAAACCGACTTTAAATGTTCTAAAATAAGCCTGGGAGTGTTTTATTAAATAGAATTAGCTTATTTGACTTCCATTTTCTGATTTCTAAACAAAATTATCTTTCCAACAGTATACAATATCATGATGTGATCTAATCCCAACGGAAGAACCATTATTCCAAGTACTAAAATTTTTTCATCATTATGTTTCCAAGTAAATTTTAGAAAAAGTCAAAAAAATTCAGCCCATTTACACCAGTGGTTAAAAAGATATTTAAAAAAACCCGACAAGGGGGAGGGCGGATTCCACGGAACATCTCTACAGAAGAGAATAACCGTCGGGAACTCTTGGCAGATCATCGCCAACAATAACTCAATCTTGGCGCGTGGACACAATCGGACACAATCGGGTGATTGTTTTATTTATTTATTCATTTGATCGAGAAATGCTTATGTACAACTTCCCAATTTTGCGCAAAACGCTTTACAAAATATACCCTTAGTACTTACTTCTCTCACAACCAAGTTGCTATTTTGGCAGCAATTGGCCAATCGACCATTTTTTACAACGATAACAAAACTTTTTTTTCATTAAAATTTTTTTGGGTAGCAATGGTCGCCATAGACCAACCTCCTTGATACAACAGAATACGTTTGGAAATTCACCAACCTCGTTCACCGGGCCTCTTTCGGAAAACGAGGTTGGAAATTCCCGTAAAAAGGTTTTTCATCCTCATTTCACTTCTTTATCAATAATTAGTTCTTCAATCATTAATCTTCTTCTTTATGGAAATAATACAAGTTTGAATAAGAATTTTTTTTTTAATGTAACTAAATTAGTATGACAATCAAAACGATTTGAGGATCCATTTATGTGAACCTATAATAGCATTGTATGGGATTTTGATCTTTGTGTTTGTACTATACGTATATATATGATTTGTTATTTGCATAAGGAAATTGCCCTGGCGATATCACATATGTGCCTTGTGGGACAATTTCTTTTTTTCCGTCCTATGTCCTGTTAATTGTATGTATGTCCATGTTTATTTGTTTTATTTGGTTAAAGTGTGTTTAAATTTTGTAAATTATTATTTTTGAATAGAAAAAAAAAGTTTGAGTTTTTAACCTCAATCATATTTTAATAGCAACTAATGCTTTCAATGTTTGCAAAAACGTGTTTTTGTATGTTGAATGTATTCACTACCTAGTTACCATTATGCACCGATTAAACATGACTTATTCCAAAGGAATTTGGATGATTACATGGTTATTTATCTTATTATCGCATTATACTTCTGATTGAAAATATAACTTATTATGTTTCTCTCTTTTGTCAATAAAGTCCTGCTTTAATTAGGGCATCTTATATTTTCACCTAGGTAATGCTAATAGAAACAGCAAACACAAATAAGCCTTGTAATTAGGCATTGTTTCCTATATACTTATTAATTAATAATGGACTTAGATTTCTCATTGTAATTAAGATAAAGGATGATTATTGATAATTAAATCTTGCTGAAACTTTCAAACCATGAGTCAGCTATAGGCGTTTAACTGATCATTAATGACATCATATATATCTTGCTTCTACTTCTTAATAAAGATTAAAAAAAGGAAAACTAAAAACGGAGTGTTTTCTTTAATATCGAATAAATAAACGTTATCAGAAACTTATTCGACGTTGTAAGGACGTTGTTTGACCATGATATATGCCCACTGGTCAGTTTCCTTCTAAGCTTTGATGCCTTTCTTTACTCCATTGTGCATGACTAACAACCAAGGAACGCATTCTTTTTTTACCATTTTGAAATCTTCTTCAAGAAAGTTCTCAAGTAAGCGAAAACAACACTTTTTTGTTGATAACCACGATCAAAGTTGGAACTATTTGTGTTGACACCCACAAACAAAAACTATTTTTGTTAATACCTATGATGAAAGTTGCAATAGTTATCACAAGATAGCTAATCCATTATACAAAATATATCTAATCGCAATCTTTCACATAATTCTTCATACGGTTGTAAAGTAACATAAGAATTATGTTAATAGCCATGACTCATCAGTTGGAACTCACTAATTGCGATATTTAATTATAAGAGGGAGTATCTGAGCACAACTCGCGTTTAACTATAAACTTACCAGCTAAAAAATTACCAAAATTATTTAAGAAACAATAAAGACGTTCCTCAAATACTAATCCTGTATAATATTGTAAAAATGTTTTGTGGAAAGCGAGTGAAAAACAACGTTTGAGATGCCGGACCATAACTCTGAGATTCTACAGTCGACATATTGATCTGACTCCCTTTACAGTAACGAAAACACGTCGCTATTCGTTGTCATTACTTCTGAATATGATATGAAGAGAAATAAAAAATACAACATATTAACATTGTTTTTTGGAAATACTTTTTTCGTTACAATTAAACGAGTAATACAATTATGCTGTAGTGTTGTTAAAACTGAGAAGTAACATACCTGGTATGTGCAAGAACGAGATTAATAACAGTAGAAACGAAAGTTTCAAATCCATTGTTGGCTTTTTCTTCAGCATCGTATTGCATCAATATTGTTGTGTCAGGATTGTAGGATTTTTCTGATATCTCGTCTTCATATGAACCTTAAGCAACTATACACTCGCCCAAACAATGTAGTCATACAATAATTGAGAAGAATAAGTTGTTCTACAAGAATTATGTAGATATATAACACGGGGGTTACCTACACGTTTCCATAAACTCATAAGTTTTAAAAACAGATAAACAATTAATTTTAGAAAGAAGGTGAAAGGAAGCACACTTAGCCTTCCAATTTCTCTACGTCCCCAAGTCTAAAATATATTGAGTATAAATGTTGTAATAAATTTATTTGCAAGTTTGAATTCTATTTTTGTACCCCCGGATAAGCAATGCACAATCTAAATACATATATTGAATAGCTATCTAATCACTGATTAAATAGCTAGATGCAACGTCAATTACATATAGTCGGTGTGTGAGTGCATTTGCTTAAGCGACTCTTTCGTGGAGTATGGAAATTTTTGTAGAAGTACTCGAAATCGCAAGTAACGTTGAAATATTCTTTAATATGAGAAACTGGGATTGTAATATTCTACTGTAATTATATAACCTAGTTGCTACGGTAACTAATTACAACGGGCCGATGTTAATTTTACACTCAGGACATTCCACATTAAAGAAAATTACAACATTATATTCGCGAGTACACAAAAAAGTATTAGAGCTCACGACATAATGACTCAAGACCGATTTTCACAGGGCGACTTAAGTAGAAATGGTTTCTACTTTTTTTCTTCTTCGCGCGGACAAAACAATATAATTTTGATGCAAGCCAATCACATTGCAGGAAAGTTGTCGTTCGCGCGATAAGGACGCTAAGTGGAAATCAGACTTCAGGGCCACCGCAATCTTTGTGGGCTTCAGGGCCACCGCAATCTATGTACGAATATGTTTCACGTAACTGATATGTATGTCTGAACAGGTAACAGACTTTTCCCGTAACATTACATTAGAAACGCTCAAACTTTGTGAATGGGAATTAACGAAGCGTTCTTTTTTGTACAAATGGTGCACTTTTTCACTATTTTGAAAAGTGAGCAAAGTTCTAAAGTAAACAATACTTTTTTTATATATCCACCAACAAAGTTGGAACTATTTGTGTATATCAATAATACCCACAATCAAAGTTGGAATTAACTTTGTCAATACCCATGATGAAAGTTTGTTATCCCAAGATAACTAATCCAGTATTCAAAATATATTTTATCCCAATCTTTCACACAATCCTTTATACGGTTGTAAAGTCAGAGAAGAGTTATGTTAGTATCCAAGATGCCTTCTTGTGACTTTATAAAAATGCACCAGAGTAAATGAAATTAGGTTTTGCATCAGAACGAGGCGAAACATGACAAGTTCGAATATAAGTAGGCTTTGACCGGGGAGGTGGCGTAGCCAAAAACAACCTTTCTGTTTACCGTAGGGATCTGAAATTTTCCACACCGGTATATTTTTGGACGAGAAATACGAATCTTAAATCCGGAAATGTTTTGTAGAATTTTGGAATTTTCTATTCATCGAGAAATTTTCAATGTTAACCGCTAATCAATCATTTGAATGAAACCGCTACTTCGTATATAGATTGCAGTAGTATAATGCTTGTGGGACAACACACAAAAATTAAATTTACAATAAAATATACGATTTTTAGAGATGTATCTGACAGTTACTGTGCAGCCTGGACTCTTGGTAAGAAAAGTCATGAAATTGCAATTATTATTCTCCTCCGTAGAGTCATTTTCAGATATGTAACATACAGTACTCATGAATGCTAGGAAACTTGGACAGATTAAGTCATTGCCATCAAAATGTAATTACTAACCACCACCCTTCGGTGATGTTATGACATTTATTCTCCTCCACATGGACATTTTTCAGAAATGTATCTTACAGTTACTGTGAAGCCTGGAAACTTGGTAAGCATAAGGCATTTACCAATGTGTGCACATCATGGTCACACGACGTCACATCGTGGTCACACGACGTTGCAACGTTACAACAACGTCTGAAACGTTTCTTCAACGTTGTTAGGTCGTTGTTTGACAATGATGTTCCCACTGGTAGCACATTGTCATCTTTCTTTGTCATCTCTTTGTTGATCTTATGATATTTTCTTGCTTTTTAATTCAACAGTCCTTGCCTAGCGCGCAATAATATGAATGAAATTTAAATTAAAAAATTCAAATCTTTTGACTTTTCTGTAGCTTTCCCAGAAGAGAAGATCCTGGTTCAGCACATCTTAGACACCTGGTTGGTGCATGTAAACGACTGCATTGTGTCATATCTCTTTTCCAGCATGAAATCCAGGACCTATCTCCCCCCCCTTTTTTAAGATTCCGTTTCGTTGCTCTATTTTCAGTTACTTTTAGTTAGTCATTTCAGCAGCCATTTTGAAGTAAAGACAGTACTGAAATAGCAAGATAATAAAATGAAAAAATAGCACTTTCGTAATTGTTGTTTTTCCTTCAAAATAATTCATACAAACTTTATCACCTACGATCCTAATGAATTGCGATTAAAATGAATGGCAAACTGCAAATTAAGACAAGTTTTACGTAAAATATTTTATAGTTTTCAATTTTTCAAAGTTTAAACGTGTTTTTCTCAAAACAATGAATTTCTAAATGTAAAACACGCGGTAATTCAGGAATGGAAAAGCTTTAAGGCGTGAAATTTGGCTGAACTAGAATCCGTGCAATAAGGTCAGAGGAAATTGTATAATAGAAAAATAGATGAAAAAACTTTCTGCATCTTTACCTAGAACAATAAAGAATTACATGATATTTGTTAGTTTCAGAACCTTCTATGCTGTTCTGCAGCTATATATTGTCACAAAATATCCATTGTTTTGGGGGTATGGCGCCTACTCTAATTAATTATACACATAATTATTTTATATCACTTCCTTGCCATTTTCACGTTTTAACTAATCGTATGTAACAATTGGACATAAGTATTTCCATAAAAGTGTGTATCTCAAGAAATTTGTTTTAAAGGTCTACTACCACTTTAACACTTTAATCCAGACACCTTTAGTTCAATTAAGTTGACCATCTGAAGTTGACCATTTTTGTATAACTCTAACTATATATGTGAAGACATACTGGAATGCGTGAATCGTACCAAGTTCCATTTCAAAAACTCTTCCTGTTCTCGGAATTATCCGTCTAGTGGAAAGGCTTTACGTTTTGTTATGTAACTAAAAAATTTACAAATAATTTATCCAACTATTTATTTATTCTTTTGCTGAAACATTCTATCAAATTTAGAAGCTATTTGTCGCTCCAATCGTGATACAAATATGCTAGATCACGTGATACATGTATGCTAGATCACGGTTTTGCGACACCCCCATCGTGTAGGGGAGTTGTAGTGATATCGGGTGCTATCAGGTTTATGTTTACGTTTCATATTGCAACGTGTTGTTTTGTATTGTGTACGTTTTCTCCAAGTTTTCTTTTTCTTTTTGAAAATGATTTTTAACGTGATGCTGTATAAAGCATACATATATAATACCATTGACAAACATATTACAGCAGCTACTGTATTTGAGCCGATATGACAGATTTGAGGGGTGTGGTATCCATATGTCGCAAAAATATATTATTACCATTTAAAAAAAAGATGGAAATTACAAATAACATTTTATGTATGCAGGAGCTGATGATGAATCGTTAATTTTTTTCATGTCCTAAGGGAAATTATTTTTCCGTCCCTGCACAACTCACATGTCGAGATTTCAGCTCCCATCATTGATACAGTGCGGACGGTGGACGCTTCAATACTCATGGGTCATATTGTCGCATTTACCACAAGTGATGCTAATAGCGTTTTCTCTAACAGAGATTAAGAAATTATTGACTGTGAACGTTTATACCTTTTCAGACCTCATATAAGTTTCAATCTGATCTGTTTGTTAAATTAAATATTTGTCAATATATTTAAAACATTTCAATATAATAGATATAACATTTCACAACGTACCAAATTTGACAACGTTTTTTTTCACTTGTAAGGTAACGGAAGATGTCCCCTTCCCTGTCAATAGATTTGATGAATAAAACTACCATCATGCTTTTCAAATATAACATTAAATGAATTAAACAGGTCATCATCTATTACAACCAACTCTCCATTACCAACAGGTTTAACGAATATGACTCCCATCGTGCTTTTGTGGTAATCAATTATCGAAGAGTAATTAACCCTTTTCTATAGCTTCCATCAATTTATTTGAATGTTATCATTGCGAAGCAGGATGGTAGTTGTATTCATCAAATCTATTTATGGGAAAGCGGATTATTTTTCCGCTCGAAAGTAAAATATGCGTGTGTGCCGGTGCGGTACCGTCCTGTGCTATGTTTGTGAAGCTCTCGAAAGAAGCCAAACAAAGTGTCCTAGAAGGCAAGTAAGTGCTAAGTAAGTATGTAAGTATTTATTCGCTGTAAAGGACAAATAAAAAACAATACATTACAAGTTACTAACTAATAAAAATATTTTTAAACCAAAAATTAAATATAAAAATTAAAAGGTACACCGCTAAAATCAGCCGTGATAACACAATTTACAGTAAACTGTATTTTCAAAAGTGGTCCCACATGTCAAGACATTCATCAAAATTAGTAGAAGACGGAAAGAATCAATATTAATAGTAAATTAAAACATCGTTGTGCTTATTATTAAAGGAGTGGTACCGTGAAAAAAATCGACTTCTAAAAACAAAAAATTCGGATTCAGCACCTAAAAATTGATAAAGAACAATTATTTTCTTATTTCTAGTGATTTTCTGTTTTCAGCAGCAAAGCTGCAAACTTTTAAATTTTGCGGACCGCGCAAAAGTAGCTATCAAATAAATTTGTGACGTCATTGTCGACACAGTTCAAAAAATCTTAAAAGACGCGTGAACGAGAAGTTTCAAACAGGCTCTTGAAATAAACTTTATTTAGCGGTAATTTTCTAAATAAATCATGTATTCTAGTGACTTTAAATGTTCACATCATCTGGGGAATAAGAACGCTCACTTTCCCCCTTCTTCCAACGATGAAGACCAAGACGAAATAGAAGATCTTCCCTCATAGGCTTGCAGCCGTTTCATTTTGAATCCAAACGAGTCATATAAACTGACGATTCTGATAAAAAAATACATTTTAAATATTAGTCCAGTCATTGGGAGTTTCTACCTCAAAAAAAGTATGCTAAAGCTGAAATTTTGCTCAGACCTCCTAAATTCTATGTAGAACTACCAAAAGAAATCCCCAATACCAGTACGTGGGGAAGGTCTATTTTTAGCATCAAATTCAAAATGGCAGATGTTCTAAACTTTCAGTTGTAAAACTATTGGTTTATAGAGTAATTAGGTCTGTATTTGTGAGGGAAATATAAATAACTTCATAATTTACTTAATAGAATATAACTATCTTCAAAACATTGTCATGTGAACAATGTGTAATTTGCAGACCGGTCAGTAAATTACCAATTTAGTTAAATTTCAGAAAGCAAAAGTTTCATGTGATGAAAACATAAACAACTGATAAAAGTTTACTTAAATATTATAATATCTGCAAACATTAAGGTTTCAGACTAGAGTTTTCAAAATTTACTGACTGGTCTGTAAAATACATTTATCTCTCAGGGTAATAAACATGTATTATATTTTATATGTAATAGTGACTGAAAACAACGTGTGTTAAACACGACACATGAGTTTGGCATTCTTAAATTGTAAATTTATTATAGAAAAGTAGAATAAAATACATAATAAATATAATTAATTGTTGTAACATATGCATGATAGTTTGGATTGTACTGATCAACTAAATCATTGCAACTAATGGTAAGTTTTATTTTTAATAATTTTATTTTGATATGCATTTTTTCAACATGCACTTTTTGCTTTATTATATAAATTTTAGATGGCTTCGTATACAGAAAACACATTGTGCATTCTGTGCAAGGAAACTTTCACAACAACCCCAACAGTAGTTCATCAAAAGGGTTATAACACACTACTGAGAATAAGTAGAGAAGAGAATTTTAACGAACTTTCTGATGACCTAGTAAAAGTGAAAGCATCTGGAGCACAAATATTGGTTCACTTTGACTGTCGGCGGAGATTTATCGACACAAGAAGGAGTGGTGTTGTTGAAAATCCTTTTCTTTGTGAAAAATACATTGATAATCGCCACCCAGAAAGAGAATCTGTGGTCAAAGTTATGACACTGCATATTCGTAGTACCCTGATTGATTATGCCAAAATCAGAGATGACGATTGGGGCAAAACTATTTAGGCAGACATAAAGCTTGTAATGACCTGGTCGCAGAAGAAGCGACCTATCACTCCTTGTGTATGACAAGATTCAAATTTAAACCAAATAGTGACAAGAAACAAGGAAGGCCTGTGGATACAGAAAGACTCAATGGTTTCGAGAAAATTTGCAAATGGTTAGAAGAAAAAAGAGACAGTGAACTGTACACAATAAAGGAACTGCAAGAAAAAACAAAAGAAATGGGAAAAGAAGCCTATACATCACATTAAATAAAACAAAAATTGAAGGAGCGCTATGGGGAATGCATTTACTTTTCCGAACTTCCAGGACGATCAGATGTTGTGTGCTTTAAAGAGATGGCAAATTTTATCATAAATGAAAAGAAGAAGAAAAAAGTCGAAACAAAGGAAGATATCATACGATCTGCAACTAAAATCATGACAGCAGACATAAGAGAAATGCCGATCTCAACCACCAGTTATCCAACTATGCAAGATATAGAAAACATAGATAAGGGGTTAGAGTGGATATCAAATTCTTTGCAGCTTTTTTTAAGTTGTTTGCAACCAAACCAACTTAAGCGAGTTGCAATTGGGCAGTGTCTTACACAGGCAGCTAGACCAAGGTCGATTTTATGTTCCGTTCCTTTTGGATTAGGAGTGCAGCTTGATAAAACCTTTGGTTCTAAATGGTTAGTAAACCACCTTTCAAAACTAGGTCTTTCAATAGCATCAGATGAAGTACTGCGGTTCAAGCAGTCTGCTATTGAGCATTCTGCCCAATTGGCCGAGGAAGAAGAAATTGAAGTAGATGCACAATGGTCTGCCGATAATGTGGACCATAACACCGTCACTTTAACAGGAAAAAGTACATTTCACGATATGGGAATAATATCTATATCGGATTCAATTAGTCGTATAAGTGTCAAACCACTCAAAAGGATAGAGCTGCTTCCAGGCTGGGCTGATTCATTTATTATATAATCCTTCCATTCTGATCAGAATGGAAGGATTATATAATAAATGAATCAGCCCAGCCTGGAAGCAGCTCTATCCTTTTGAGTGGTTTGACACTTATACGACTAATTGAATCCGATATAGATATTATTCCCATATCGTGAAATGTACTTTTTCCTGTTAAAGTGACGGTGTTATGGTCCACATTATCGGCAGACCATTGTGCATCTACTTCAATTTCTTCTTCCTCGGCCAATTGGGCAGAATGCTCAATAGCAGACTGCTTGAACCGCAGTACTTCATCTGATGCTATTGAAAGACCTAGTTTTGAAAGGTGGTTTACTAACCATTTAGAACCAAAGGTTTTATCAAGCTGCACTCCTAATCCAAAAGGAACGGAACATAAAATCGACCTTGGTCTAGCTGCCTGTGTAAGACACTGCCCAATTGCAACTCGCTTAAGTTGGTTTGGTTGCAAACAACTTAAAAAAAGCTGCAAAGAATTTGATATCCACTCTAACCCCTTATCTATGTTTTCTATATCTTGCATAGTTGGATAACTGGTGGTTGAGATCGGCATTTCTCTTATGTCTGCTGTCATGATTTTAGTTGCAGATCGTATGATATCTTCCTTTGTTTCGACTTTTTTCTTCTTCTTTTCATTTATGATAAAATTTGCCATCTCTTTAAAGCACACAACATCTGATCGTCCTGGAAGTTCGGAAAAGTAAATGCATTCCCCATAGCGCTCCTTCAATTTTTGTTTTATTTAATGTGATGTATAGGCTTCTTTTCCCATTTCTTTTGTTTTTTCTTGCAGTTCCTTTATTGTGTACAGTTCACTGTCTCTTTTTTCTTCTAACCATTTGCAAATTTTCTCGAAACCATTGAGTCTTTCTGTATCCACAGGCCTTCCTTGTTTCTTGTCACTATTTGGTTTAAATTTGAATCTTGTCATACACAAGGAGTGATAGGTCGCTTCTTCTGCGACCAGGTCATTACAAGCTTTATGTCTGCCTAAATAGTTTTGCCCCAATCGTCATCTCTGATTTTGGCATAATCAATCAGGGTACTACGAATATGCAGTGTCATAACTTTGACCACAGATTCTCTTTCTGGGTGGCGATTATCAATGTATTTTTCACAAAGAAAAGGATTTTCAACAACACCACTCCTTCTTGTGTCGATAAATCTCCGCCGACAGTCAAAGTGAACCAATATTTGTGCTCCAGATGCTTTCACTTTTACTAGGTCATCAGAAAGTTCGTTAAAATTCTCTTCTCTACTTATTCTCAGTAGTGTGTTATAACCCTTTTGATGAACTACTGTTGGGGTTGTTGTGAAAGTTTCCTTGCACAGAATGCACAATGTGTTTTCTGTATACGAAGCCATCTAAAATTTATATAATAAAGCAAAAAGTGCATGTTGAAAAAATGCATATCAAAATAAAATTATTAAAAATAAAACTTACCATTAGTTGCAATGATTTAGTTGATCAGTACAATCCAAACTATCATGCATATGTTACAACAATTAATTATATTTATTATGTATTTTATTCTACTTTTCTATAATAAATTTACAATTTAAGAATGCCAAACTCATGTGTCGTGTTTAACACACGTTGTTTTCAGTCACTATTACATATAAAATATAATACATGTTTATTACCCTGAGAGATAAATGTATTTTACAGACCAGTCAGTAAATTTTGAAAACTCTAGTCTGAAACCTTAATGTTTGCAGATATTATAATATTTAAGTAAACTTTTATCAGTTGTTTATGTTTTCATCACATGAAACTTTTGCTTTCTGAAATTTAACTAAATTGGTAATTTACTGACCGGTCTGCAAATTACACATTGTTCACATGACAATGTTTTGAAGATAGTTATATTCTATTAAGTAAATTATGAAGTTATTTATATTTCCCTCACAAATACAGACCTAATTACTCTATAAACCAATAGTTTTACAACTGAAAGTTTAGAACATCTGCCATTTTGAATTTGATGCTAAAAATAGACCTTCCCCACGTACTGGTATTGGGGATTTCTTTTGGTAGTTCTACATAGAATTTAGGAGGTCTGAGCAAAATTTCAGCTTTAGCATACTTTTTTTGAGGTAGAAACTCCCAATGACTGGACTAATATTTAAAATGTATTTTTTTATCAGAATCGTCAGTTTATATGACTCGTTTGGATTCAAAATGAAACGGCTGCAAGCCTATGAGGGAAGATCTTCTATTTCGTCTTGGTCTTCATCGTTGGAAGAAGGGGGAAAGTGAGCGTTCTTATTCCCCAGATGATGTGAACATTTAAAGTCACTAGAATACATGATTTATTTAGAAAATTACCGCTAAATAAAGTTTATTTCAAGAGCCTGTTTGAAACTTCTCGTTCACGCGTCTTTTAAGATTTTTTGAACTGTGTCGACAATGACGTCACAAATTTATTTGATAGCTACTTTTGCGCGGTCCGCAAAATTTAAAAGTTTGCAGCTTTGCTGCTGAAAACAGAAAATCACTAGAAATAAGAAAATAATTGTTCTTTATCAATTTTTAGGTGCTGAATCCGAATTTTTTGTTTTTAGAAGTCGATTTTTTTCACGGTACCACTCCTTTAATAATAAGCACAACGATGTTTTAATTTACTATTAATATTGATTCTTTCCGTCTTCTACTAATTTTGATGAATGTCTTGACATGTGGGACCACTTTTGAAAATACAGTTTACTGTAAATTGTGTTATCACGGCTGATTTTAGCGGTGTACCTTTTAATTTTTATATTTAATTTTTGGTTTAAAAATATTTTTATTAGTTAGTAACTTGTAATGTATTGTTTTTTATTTGTCCTTTACAGCGAATAAATACTTACATACTTACTTAGCACTTACTTGCCTTCTAGGACACTTTGTTTGGCTTCTTTCGAGAGCTTCACAAACATAGCACAGGACGGTACCGCACCGGCACACACGCATATTTTACTTTCGAGCGGAAAAATAATCCGCTTTCCCATAAATAGATTTGATGAATACAACTACCATCCTGCTTCGCAATGATAACATTCAAATAAATTGATGGAAGCTATAGAAAAGGGTTAATTACTCTTCGATAATTGATTACCACAAAAGCACGATGGGAGTCATATTCGTTAAACCTGTTGGTAATGGAGAGTTGGTTGTAATAGATGATGACCTGTTTAATTCATTTAATGTTATATTTGAAAAGCATGATGGTAGTTTTATTCATCAAATCTATTGACAGGGAAGGGGACATCTTCCGTTACCTTACAAGTGAAAAAAAACGTTGTCAAATTTGGTACGTTGTGAAATGTTATATCTATTATATTGAAATGTTTTAAATATATTGACAAATATTTAATTTAACAAACAGATCAGATTGAAACTTATATGAGGTCTGAAAAGGTATAAACGTTCACAGTCAATAATTTCTTAATCTCTGTTAGAGAAAACGCTATTAGCATCACTTGTGGTAAATGCGACAATATGACCCATGAGTATTGAAGCGTCCACCGTCCGCACTGTATCAATGATGGGAGCTGAAATCTCGACATGTGAGTTGTGCAGGGACGGAAAAATAATTTCCCTTAGGACATGAAAAAAATTAACGATTCATCATCAGCTCCTGCATACATAAAATGTTATTTGTAATTTCCATCTTTTTTTTAAATGGTAATAATATATTTTTGCGACATATGGATACCACACCCCTCAAATCTGTCATATCGGCTCAAATACAGTAGCTGCTGTAATATGTTTGTCAATGGTATTATATATGTATGCTTTATACAGCATCACGTTAAAAATCATTTTCAAAAAGAAAAAGAAAACTTGGAGAAAACGTACACAATACAAAACAACACGTTGCAATATGAAACGTAAACATAAACCTGATAGCACCCGATATCACTACAACTCCCCTACACGATGGGGGTGTCGCAAAACCGTGATCTAGCATACATGTATCACGTGATCTAGCATATTTGTATCACGATTGGAGCGACAAATAGCTTCTAAATTTGATAGAATGTTTCAGCAAAAGAATAAATAAATAGTTGGATAAATTATTTGTAAATTTTTTAGTTACATAACAAAACGTAAAGCCTTTCCACTAGACGGATAATTCCGAGAACAGGAAGAGTTTTTGAAATGGAACTTGGTACGATTCACGCATTCCAGTATGTCTTCACATATATAGTTAGAGTTATACAAAAATGGTCAACTTCAGATGGTCAACTTAATTGAACTAAAGGTGTCTGGATTAAAGTGTTAAAGTGGTAGTAGACCTTTAAAACAAATTTCTTGAGATACACACTTTTATGGAAATACTTATGTCCAATTGTTACATACGATTAGTTAAAACGTGAAAATGGCAAGGAAGTGATATAAAATAATTATGTGTATAATTAATTAGAGTAGGCGCCATACCCCCAAAACAATGGATATTTTGTGACAATATATAGCTGCAGAACAGCATAGAAGGTTCTGAAACTAACAAATATCATGTAATTCTTTATTGTTCTAGGTAAAGATGCAGAAAGTTTTTTCATCTATTTTTCTATTATACAATTTCCTCTGACCTTATTGCACGGATTCTAGTTCAGCCAAATTTCACGCCTTAAAGCTTTTCCATTCCTGAATTACCGCGTGTTTTACATTTAGAAATTCATTGTTTTGAGAAAAACACGTTTAAACTTTGAAAAATTGAAAACTATAAAATATTTTACGTAAAACTTGTCTTAATTTGCAGTTTGCCATTCATTTTAATCGCAATTCATTAGGATCGTAGGTGATAAAGTTTGTATGAATTATTTTGAAGGAAAAACAACAATTACGAAAGTGCTATTTTTTCATTTTATTATCTTGCTATTTCAGTACTGTCTTTACTTCAAAATGGCTGCTGAAATGACTAACTAAAAGTAACTGAAAATAGAGCAACGAAACGGAATCTTAAAAAAGGGGGGGGAGATAGGTCCTGGATTTCATGCTGGAAAAGAGATATGACACAATGCAGTCGTTTACATGCACCAACCAGGTGTCTAAGATGTGCTGAACCAGGATCTTCTCTTCTGGGAAAGCTACAGAAAAGTCAAAAGATTTGAATTTTTTAATTTAAATTTCATTCATATTATTGCGCGCTAGGCAAGGACTGTTGAATTAAAAAGCAAGAAAATATCATAAGATCAACAAAGAGATGACAAAGAAAGATGACAATGTGCTACCAGTGGGAACATCATTGTCAAACAACGACCTAACAACGTTGAAGAAACGTTTCAGACGTTGTTGTAACGTTGCAACGTCGTGTGACCACGATGTGACGTCGTGTGACCATGATGTGCACACATTGGTAAATGCCTTATGCTTACCAAGTTTCCAGGCTTCACAGTAACTGTAAGATACATTTCTGAAAAATGTCCATGTGGAGGAGAATAAATGTCATAACATCACCGAAGGGTGGTGGTTAGTAATTACATTTTGATGGCAATGACTTAATCTGTCCAAGTTTCCTAGCATTCATGAGTACTGTATGTTACATATCTGAAAATGACTCTACGGAGGAGAATAATAATTGCAATTTCATGACTTTTCTTACCAAGAGTCCAGGCTGCACAGTAACTGTCAGATACATCTCTAAAAATCGTATATTTTATTGTAAATTTAATTTTTGTGTGTTGTCCCACAAGCATTATACTACTGCAATCTATATACGAAGTAGCGGTTTCATTCAAATGATTGATTAGCGGTTAACATTGAAAATTTCTCGATGAATAGAAAATTCCAAAATTCTACAAAACATTTCCGGATTTAAGATTCGTATTTCTCGTCCAAAAATATACCGGTGTGGAAAATTTCAGATCCCTACGGTAAACAGAAAGGTTGTTTTTGGCTACGCCACCTCCCCGGTCAAAGCCTACTTATATTCGAACTTGTCATGTTTCGCCTCGTTCTGATGCAAAACCTAATTTCATTTACTCTGGTGCATTTTTATAAAGTCACAAGAAGGCATCTTGGATACTAACATAACTCTTCTCTGACTTTACAACCGTATAAAGGATTGTGTGAAAGATTGGGATAAAATATATTTTGAATACTGGATTAGTTATCTTGGGATAACAAACTTTCATCATGGGTATTGACAAAGTTAATTCCAACTTTGATTGTGGGTATTATTGATATACACAAATAGTTCCAACTTTGTTGGTGGATATATAAAAAAAGTATTGTTTACTTTAGAACTTTGCTCACTTTTCAAAATAGTGAAAAAGTGCACCATTTGTACAAAAAAGAACGCTTCGTTAATTCCCATTCACAAAGTTTGAGCGTTTCTAATGTAATGTTACGGGAAAAGTCTGTTACCTGTTCAGACATACATATCAGTTACGTGAAACATATTCGTACATAGATTGCGGTGGCCCTGAAGCCCACAAAGATTGCGGTGGCCCTGAAGTCTGATTTCCACTTAGCGTCCTTATCGCGCGAACGACAACTTTCCTGCAATGTGATTGGCTTGCATCAAAATTATATTGTTTTGTCCGCGCGAAGAAGAAAAAAAGTAGAAACCATTTCTACTTAAGTCGCCCTGTGAAAATCGGTCTTGAGTCATTATGTCGTGAGCTCTAATACTTTTTTGTGTACTCGCGAATATAATGTTGTAATTTTCTTTAATGTGGAATGTCCTGAGTGTAAAATTAACATCGGCCCGTTGTAATTAGTTACCGTAGCAACTAGGTTATATAATTACAGTAGAATATTACAATCCCAGTTTCTCATATTAAAGAATATTTCAACGTTACTTGCGATTTCGAGTACTTCTACAAAAATTTCCATACTCCACGAAAGAGTCGCTTAAGCAAATGCACTCACACACCGACTATATGTAATTGACGTTGCATCTAGCTATTTAATCAGTGATTAGATAGCTATTCAATATATGTATTTAGATTGTGCATTGCTTATCCGGGGGTACAAAAATAGAATTCAAACTTGCAAATAAATTTATTACAACATTTATACTCAATATATTTTAGACTTGGGGACGTAGAGAAATTGGAAGGCTAAGTGTGCTTCCTTTCACCTTCTTTCTAAAATTAATTGTTTATCTGTTTTTAAAACTTATGAGTTTATGGAAACGTGTAGGTAACCCCCGTGTTATATATCTACATAATTCTTGTAGAACAACTTATTCTTCTCAATTATTGTATGACTACATTGTTTGGGCGAGTGTATAGTTGCTTAAGGTTCATATGAAGACGAGATATCAGAAAAATCCTACAATCCTGACACAACAATATTGATGCAATACGATGCTGAAGAAAAAGCCAACAATGGATTTGAAACTTTCGTTTCTACTGTTATTAATCTCGTTCTTGCACATACCAGGTATGTTACTTCTCAGTTTTAACAACACTACAGCATAATTGTATTACTCGTTTAATTGTAACGAAAAAAGTATTTCCAAAAAACAATGTTAATATGTTGTATTTTTTATTTCTCTTCATATCATATTCAGAAGTAATGACAACGAATAGCGACGTGTTTTCGTTACTGTAAAGGGAGTCAGATCAATATGTCGACTGTAGAATCTCAGAGTTATGGTCCGGCATCTCAAACGTTGTTTTTCACTCGCTTTCCACAAAACATTTTTACAATATTATACAGGATTAGTATTTGAGGAACGTCTTTATTGTTTCTTAAATAATTTTGGTAATTTTTTAGCTGGTAAGTTTATAGTTAAACGCGAGTTGTGCTCAGATACTCCCTCTTATAATTAAATATCGCAATTAGTGAGTTCCAACTGATGAGTCATGGCTATTAACATAATTCTTATGTTACTTTACAACCGTATGAAGAATTATGTGAAAGATTGCGATTAGATATATTTTGTATAATGGATTAGCTATCTTGTGATAACTATTGCAACTTTCATCATAGGTATTAACAAAAATAGTTTTTGTTTGTGGGTGTCAACACAAATAGTTCCAACTTTGATCGTGGTTATCAACAAAAAAGTGTTGTTTTCGCTTACTTGAGAACTTTCTTGAAGAAGATTTCAAAATGGTAAAAAAAGAATGCGTTCCTTGGTTGTTAGTCATGCACAATGGAGTAAAGAAAGGCATCAAAGCTTAGAAGGAAACTGACCAGTGGGCATATATCATGGTCAAACAACGTCCTTACAACGTCGAATAAGTTTCTGATAACGTTTATTTATTCGATATTAAAGAAAACACTCCGTTTTTAGTTTTCCTTTTTTTAATCTTTATTAAGAAGTAGAAGCAAGATATATATGATGTCATTAATGATCAGTTAAACGCCTATAGCTGACTCATGGTTTGAAAGTTTCAGCAAGATTTAATTATCAATAATCATCCTTTATCTTAATTACAATGAGAAATCTAAGTCCATTATTAATTAATAAGTATATAGGAAACAATGCCTAATTACAAGGCTTATTTGTGTTTGCTGTTTCTATTAGCATTACCTAGGTGAAAATATAAGATGCCCTAATTAAAGCAGGACTTTATTGACAAAAGAGAGAAACATAATAAGTTATATTTTCAATCAGAAGTATAATGCGATAATAAGATAAATAACCATGTAATCATCCAAATTCCTTTGGAATAAGTCATGTTTAATCGGTGCATAATGGTAACTAGGTAGTGAATACATTCAACATACAAAAACACGTTTTTGCAAACATTGAAAGCATTAGTTGCTATTAAAATATGATTGAGGTTAAAAACTCAAACTTTTTTTTTCTATTCAAAAATAATAATTTACAAAATTTAAACACACTTTAACCAAATAAAACAAATAAACATGGACATACATACAATTAACAGGACATAGGACGGAAAAAAAGAAATTGTCCCACAAGGCACATATGTGATATCGCCAGGGCAATTTCCTTATGCAAATAACAAATCATATATATACGTATAGTACAAACACAAAGATCAAAATCCCATACAATGCTATTATAGGTTCACATAAATGGATCCTCAAATCGTTTTGATTGTCATACTAATTTAGTTACATTAAAAAAAAAATTCTTATTCAAACTTGTATTATTTCCATAAAGAAGAAGATTAATGATTGAAGAACTAATTATTGATAAAGAAGTGAAATGAGGATGAAAAACCTTTTTACGGGAATTTCCAACCTCGTTTTCCGAAAGAGGCCCGGTGAACGAGGTTGGTGAATTTCCAAACGTATTCTGTTGTATCAAGGAGGTTGGTCTATGGCGACCATTGCTACCCAAAAAAATTTTAATGAAAAAAAAGTTTTGTTATCGTTGTAAAAAATGGTCGATTGGCCAATTGCTGCCAAAATAGCAACTTGGTTGTGAGAGAAGTAAGTACTAAGGGTATATTTTGTAAAGCGTTTTGCGCAAAATTGGGAAGTTGTACATAAGCATTTCTCGATCAAATGAATAAATAAATAAAACAATCACCCGATTGTGTCCGATTGTGTCCACGCGCCAAGATTGAGTTATTGTTGGCGATGATCTGCCAAGAGTTCCCGACGGTTATTCTCTTCTGTAGAGATGTTCCGTGGAATCCGCCCTCCCCCTTGTCGGGTTTTTTTAAATATCTTTTTAACCACTGGTGTAAATGGGCTGAATTTTTTTGACTTTTTCTAAAATTTACTTGGAAACATAATGATGAAAAAATTTTAGTACTTGGAATAATGGTTCTTCCGTTGGGATTAGATCACATCATGATATTGTATACTGTTGGAAAGATAATTTTGTTTAGAAATCAGAAAATGGAAGTCAAATAAGCTAATTCTATTTAATAAAACACTCCCAGGCTTATTTTAGAACATTTAAAGTCGGTTTC
>JANTOQ010603122.1:0-10598 GCA_027564595.1 Bythotiara depressa
TGAAATTGCAAAGTTTGACGTTGTAATTGAATTTTTTGGCAAGTAGAAGTTATGCTGACTAAATTTTGTTGGATACACACTTGTGTTGTACATTTTGGAATTTCTCTTTGGAAAATACTAGGTGCAATATTATGTCTAGATTTAAAAGTAAGAATTAAGCTTTGAAATATATTTAATTGATAAACATTTAAAGCGTTGAGAGATACCATAAGTAGCCTTACGTGTATCATTTTGTCTACATTAAAGATAATTATATATATTGTAAATATTGTAGTTTTTGACGAAAATAAAAACAAAAACCTGTCATTTCCTGTATACTGTCACATTACAAGTCCGTATAAAATGCTAGGCAATCTTTTTTGTAATACATTAACACTGACATAACAGTTCCGCCAAAAAACGGGTAAAATTGATATGAACAATTGGCGCATGCACAACTATTTGATTTATAAAGTTTTTCGAATAACGCTTGATCGATTTCCATTGTAATCCATCAACACCGATATCAAATTTTCATCAGAAAATGGGCAAACTTGATATAAACCGGTAGTGCATGTGCACCAATTTGATTTATCAGTTTTTTGAATAGCGATTGATCGATTTCCTTTGTAATTCATTGACACTGATATCAAATTCTCACCAGAAAATGAGTAAAATTGACATGAACCGTTAGCGCATGTGCGCCAATTTGATTTTTATGTTTTCGAATAGCACTTGATCGATTTCCTTTGTAATTCATTGACACCGATATCAAATTCCCTTCAGAAGAATGAAAAAATCTAGGGTCCTCCTTGATCTTGATCGATTTCCTTTGAATTCTCACCAGAAAATGGGTAAAATTGAAATGAACCGTTAACGCGTGCGCACTATTTTTATTTTTACGTTTTCGAATAGCGCTTGGTTGATTTTCTTTGTATTTCATTAAAACCGATGTCAATTCCCACCAGAAGAAGGGAAAAAATCTAGGGTCCGCCTAGAGGGTCCTGGGTCCTCTTTGAAGGTCCTGGGTCCCGCTTTTCCGGTATGCCAGATTAATGCTATTCTATAGATAAACTTTCCATGCTGTATATAATGTTTATTTTACAATGATCATAAAATGAATATTTTATACATAAAAGTTCCAGCTGGCATTTTGATAAAATACCTGCCAGTTATTTTTTAAGAGAAGACGCTTCTTTCCGGAATGATGAAAGAACAACTCACCCATTTTCTACATGGTTCTTATGCTCTATGTAATTCTTACTTAACATAATTAACTTGTAACGTCTCTACTGTTGCTTTTTGGCAAATGTATTTTTGTAACCAGCATGTAAAAAGTAAGAAACGTCTGGCTTCAACTTAAAAGCTAATATTTAATTGAGATTAACTTTATATAATTTGTTATTCCAAAGATGTATATTGTGTGTAATAGAAACCAGGTATTACATCTTTTTTCTAGTCACATCAAGCATTTGAATTTCTGTCTTGTTTGGGAATTTTTAAAGAAAGAAAATGTGCTACAAGAGCGCAACATTCCGAAAGTTATTGTGGAAAAGAATGCTATGTGAAAAAACGATTTTTTAAGCTAGAAAATCATAGTAGCTGCAGAAAAAAACTCGTGATGGCATTTTAAAGCTAGAAAACCATAGTAGTGGCCGTAAAATATCACTAGTGGCAGCTTTTTAAGCTAGAAATTCATAGTAGCTGCAGTAAAAGGTCACTCAGGATAGGTTTATTAAGCTAGAAAATTGTAGTAACGATTGTAAAAAGTCACCTGTGACAGTTTTTTTATGCTAGCAAATTGTAGTAGTGGCCATAACACCTCACTCAAAGCAGCTAGTTTAAGCCATAAAATTGTAGTAATGGCCGTAAAATGTCACTCATGATAGCTTTTTTATGCTTGATGTCTAGACAACCAGTTGGTTTTTTGTATAAAAATGTAGTTCATGTAATTTTATAATACAGAGCTGGTGTCTCTCTATATAAATGAGATGTTTCTCTGAAGAAGTAAAAACCGTTGTTTCTATTGTTTCAACGCAAGTATCAATGATCTTTTCTTCTAACATTATTCCCTACCTCTTTTTCATCTTGTAAAATCTTTTTAACCCCCTGGCACAAGGAAGGAAATACGGCTCTTGTATTAAATGAAGTAATAAAGCATTCATTTATGTATTCTGTAGGCATGCGATATGCCTTCTTGTAGGCGTGCGATCCATCACACGTGTTAAATGAACATGACATGTGCCACGGCATGCGAGAGTGATCGCACGCCATTCATGGCCAAGACTGATACACCATACTTTTGTCAGTTCATTTATAAGACCCAATGACTGATTGTGTCAAATGCTTTGTTCAGATCTATAAACACAGAACCAATGTGTTTACCACTATCTACTTCTCTAGGGATGTTATCAATGAGGAAAGTAGATGCAAGTTGTGTTGATCTACGAGACGGGTAACCAAATTGAAAACTATTTAGGAGAGGATTGTTTTCTATAAAGTTTATCAGTTGTGTATAAACAGCTCTTTCTGAAATTTTAGAAAGTGTTGGTAAAACTGAGATGGGTCTTAAATTCAGGTTGGTTGGTTGGCCCAGACTTATGAATTGGTAAAATCTTGGCCATTTTCCAAATATTGGGTACAGTAGCATAATTAAGTGACAAGTTAATCAGGTGCATAACCGTCATCTAAATCATCTAAATGATTGGCACAACAAGAACTTGTAGAGCAGCTGTTGTTATCTTTTACTTGTACAATGACTGATGGTTGTTCAGAGAACCAACATTTACTTAGCCAGCATATTTTTTCACATAGGACCATTCACATAGATACATTATCACTGATATTTGAAGCTCTCAATATGCGTCGCTGTCTTATCTAAATTTTTTGATTATCTCTATTTCACAGCTGTTTGTTTACCTTAAACAACAAAAGATTTAACTCAGACAATGAGTAGAAATGTTGTGAATATTATTACTATAAAAGAAAAGTAATATCCTAAAAAGTATTTTTTTATAGGAAAGACAAGGTAGCAGGTAAAAAATGAACTGTGCGATGAGGAGCAAATAATTAATTTTCATGCGCTAATGAACAGCAACTACAATGCCTGTGGATTACGATGAATGGAAGATTAACTAACTTCTGCCTTACATTCTTGTAGGAGTAATTTAATTTTGACATACGTGATACCAAATGCGATACCAAAGAGTCATACATTTGTAATGTTTAGTGTTTAAGTTTTATGAAAATGGTCAGGTTGTGTATAATCATTTTTTTAAATTTATTATGATAAGCATTTGCATTTAGGTAAACTGCAAGTGCTTCGTTTGGTTTTTGGTATACTGAAAGATGAAGATCATCAAAGTGTTACAATGGCAATAAGTAGTTGTTGTGAAGGGCCATGCACAACGGAAAAGTTTAATGTCATAAAGATTCTTTACGAAAACTATTTTGGTACAACCACCAAGTATAACAACTGTCTTGCACCTGCTGTAAAACTTCAACCTTCTGATGCAAGACGTGAAGTCCTGTATGACAATAATAAGAGAAAGTGTGTATCAACCATGCAGCTTGATAAGGAAATATTACCTCAAGATGGTACAGACATAAGCATAGTAGATTCAGTTAAGAAAAAAAGAAAGAAGAGGAAGAAGAAGAGTTTCAAGTATGTTGAAATTAAAGCATTTCTTCATGATGAGCAGTTAACTTTTGCCTCAGAAACACTAATAACGGGAAAACGAAAGGAGTACACTTTTGAATCAGATATCAGTGATGATCATATTTTAGCAGTAATTGATTCACTTGTGTTTGAAAATCCAACAGCAAATGATGTTGAAGCAATTAAAAATAAAGGAGAAGATATTACAATACTAGAAGAGTGTGACACTGTGGTATCATTGGGGACAGTTGTTACAAATGTAGAGAATCATGACACTGTGGTATCGGGAACAGTTGTTAAAAATGTCGAGAATCATGACACTGTGGTATCGAGAACAGTTGTTAAAAATGTCGAGAATCATGACATTGATTCTAGTGAAGATGATGATAATGATGATCATGACATGGATAATTTCTCCCTTGACAGCCTTTCATGGGAAATGGAATGTACACAAGATGTTTGGTCTGTGTTACATTCAAAGAAGCTAGAACCATACTTGAAAAAGAAGATTTTGGCCAAACTTCAAATGTTGGCTAATGGTGAAAGGCGAAGACACCTAGTCAAACCTTTACAAGGTGTCAAGAATGGAGTAAAATTGTTTGAAACAAAGATTGGCAAAGGTAGTCGGATTCTTTGGGAGGTTGCCATATCATTTTCAGCTCGTTGTAGCATGGAGCAAGATTATATATTAAATGCTGAAGAATTTGGTGAGAAAGGTGCTGTATATGTTGATAAGCTTCGCATCTGGAATATTGCTCTGCAGCATGATGCTGTTCCTGGCATGATTGAAAATATTGTCCGAGCTCATGAGAAAGGACGTGATTGTTTAATTCAGAAGCACCTGAAAGGAATTAAACAAGATATAAGAGAAAGACATCAGGGAAAATTGCCAAACATTTATGTTAATGAAATGTTTGCAATACAAGTTATGGAGAGCATGTCCAGAAATCAAAAAACCAAAAATCCTGAGATAGAGAATGATAAATACCTTTTTTTCCCACCAGCCAACCCAGATCAACAACAATATCATATCCTTAAGTTTTATGCCTTTACATCAGCTATGGCCAGCAGGATTTTAAGCCCGAACAATTGCTCTTTTAACTTCCCATTTCAAGTGAGTGAATTGGAACATGCAGTGATTAATTTAGAGCCAGAAAACAAGTGTTCGATTTTATTACTTGGAAGAAGTGGATGCGGAAAAACAACTTGTTGCCTTTATCGGATGTATATGCATTATCAGAAATATTGGAGTGCTGCACAGAGTTCAGGGCCACATTTGCCAAAACTAATGTATCCATCTAATATCGATGCAATTTATGATGAATCTTTAGATAAAGATGGGACTGAAGCCATGAAATACTGTGAGAAAATAAATAATGATGAAGATGGCGAAGCAAAAGAAGAATTTGAGCATCTACGTCAGCTGATGATTACTAAAAATGAGGTACTTTGTAATGAGATTAAGAAGACTTTTAAGGAATTATGCCATGGTAACCAAATCAATCCACAGGAAGACGAAATGCAAGCAAATGCTAAATACACATGCATACAGCAGATTCCTTTCCAAAATTACCCATTGTTTGTGACAACCAGAGACTGGCTTCTTCTACTTGATGGTTCTCTAGATGGAGCACCATTCTTTGAAAGAGATGAACAGGGATGTATGCTACATGAAGTTGCAGGTTGGGGTGAAAATAAAACTCACCTATCATTTCTACCTTCACTGGATTCTGAAGATGACAACAGTGACTCTGAAAAAGAAGATAATTACAATAAGGAGGGATTTGTTGTGATAGAAAAAGCAAATGCAAAAGTCGGATCAAATCAAAGGGAAGTGACATATGATGTTTTTGCTCATGAAATTTGGCCAAAAATTATCAAAAATAAATATGCCAAATGCCACCCATCTCTTGTGTGGATGGAAATAAAATCTTTCATTAAAGGTTGTGCTGAATCATTCATGAATGAAAATGGCACGTTAACAAAAGAACAGTATAAACAAATTGGACAAAAGAGAGCTCCAAATTTTACTGGTAACCGTGACTTAATATATAGCTGGTTTTTACTGTATCAGAAGTTGAAAATATCACATGGTCTGTTTGATGAAATGGACATGCATTTCAATGTGTATAAGCGCTTGCAAAATGTTGTTATACCTGAATGGGCATTCCATGAAATATATGTGGATGAGACACAAGATTTCACACAAGCAGAGTTGCTTTTGATTCTACGTTGCAGTTTGAATCCAAACGCAATGTTTTTTACAGGAGACACAGCTCAAAGTATCATGAATGGTGTGGCATTTAGATTTTGTGACTTAAAAACTCTTTTTCTACTGGCAAAGCAGGAGTTTGAACATAACAAACTTCAGTCACCAGTAGTTGTTCCAAAACGAGTTCATCAACTTACACACAACTACCGATCTCATAGTGGAATATTAAATATGGCATCCAGTATCGTGAAACTCTTGGAATATTTCTTTCCAGAATCATTTGATCGATTGAATCCTGATGTTGGGTTATTCTCAGGACCAAAACCTGTGATATTGGATACTGATGATTATGTTGAGCTTGCCATGTTGTTACAGGGACCGAAATGTAAAACATCGACCATTGAGTTTGGTGCACACCAGGTTATATTAGTTCAGAATGAAGAGAGTAAAGAAAACCTTCCACCTGAGCTGAGTTATGGGTTGGTGTTGAGTATATATGAAGCTAAAGGATTGGAGTTTGACGATGTTCTTCTCTATAACTTCTTTAAGGATTCTCCAGTAAGAAAACTTTTTTTATACTAGTAGGTGGCTATGCTGTTATAGGTAGCGATGATGGCATTAAAAAAAAAAGTATTTATGTTAATTGTTATGGTTTTTTAAGTTTGGGTAGAAACAAGTGAATGGCATATTTTATATATATCTACTTGTCATAATGAAAATTATTACTTCTTTAAATTGTTACCATAGAAGCTGTAAGTGCCAAGTAGTGGTATTATGAACATTTTTTCACAGACTGTTTGTGCATGATACTTTAAATGCATTTTGTTGCATTATAGGCATCATGTGTAGCATACAAACATATAAACATGACATCATGTGTAGCATACAAACATATAAACATGACATCATGTGTAGCATACAAACGTATAAACATGACATCATGTGTAGCATACAAACATAACATGACTTATGGATTTTGCGAAGAGGTTGTCCTCAAACTCATAACCTGTAGATTGCAACTTGCTACCACTGTGCTACAGCTCCATACAATAATGTTTTCGCTTCAGAATGTGTACTATCAAGTCTGAGAAATTCTTAGAAACAGTAGAATATAAAACTGCTATATATCAAATATGTGGCATTTAATGGAATACTTCAACCCTCTTTTAATATCCTGACGATTTTCCAACCTTTTTACAGTTGTTTTATATATTTCCATGCCTATCCTATTAGACCTATTACAATTAAGCAAATGAGAGTACATCATGTGAAAAGAGGTTTTTATATCATTATGTTCTGTGGTATTTTTCCCCAAACAAATAATAAAATGTTTCTTATAGGCTTCGGATGAATGGAGGGTGATATCTGAGAGCATATATACACTCTCTGTAACAGATAATCAGCAAAGTTTGGTAGTGAAACATGAGGATGATCTGAATGGAATCAAATCTAGACCACTAGAGTTTGACCCAGCGCAACACAAATTATTAAATGCAGAACTAAAGAAGTTGTACACAGCCATAACAAGAGCAAGAGTAAATGTTTGGATATTCGATGAAGATAAAAAGAAGAGGGCACCGATGTTTGAAATGCTTTTAAGGAAGAATCTAGTGAGCATTGCAAAATTGGCCAATGGTGTTTCACAGAAAAACAAAATGTTTGCTGAAAAGTCCACGCAGGAAGATTGGGATAAGCAAGGTCGATATTTTTATAACAAGCGGCTTTGGAAACTTGCATTCAAATGCTTTGGTCAGGCAAAAAATGAATTATTCAAGGATAAATGCCATGCACATATGCAGGGATTGAATGCATGGAAAGCAGCGAATGAGTGGAAGGAAAAGAGAGTACGCAAAACCCTCCCTCTTGTTTATAAAGAATTTGAAAGAGCAGCTTACTTTTACTTGAAATGTGAGTTTTATGACGAAGCTAAAGAGTGTCTCAAAAATGCGAAGAAATGGTCTCTGTTGGCTAAAGTATATGAGAAACAGAAACAGGTAAGCTGTTGTTTTTTGCTAGTAGCAAAAACGGTGTTATGGTACGTTATTAATTTGGTCCATGTGCTAAAACGTGAGCGTTTAAGATGAGCTCTTTTACTGTTGACTGTCAAGTTTCTTCAATTTCCTTGTCAATCAAACATGCACTATTATTAAATTAAACTTTGAAAAAATTAAGGCTCTGGTTGAGAAAGGTCTCGCTATCTTTTGATGAAGAATTACCTCTTTAATACGAGAGGCCATTTTCCTCGGGATTAATAAAATTATTTTATAGCAGTATTTATATGTGAACATTATATATAGTTGTGCCCTTCAATAATGTCAGAACATCTATAAAAAATCTAGATTCTACGGAGGAAATGGCAGATATTTAATGACTTATAAATGCCAGTTCATGTTAAAGCAGGGTGGCCACTACTCCTAGAAGCACTTGAAAACTCCTGGAACCATTTTTTACTCCTGGAAATACTCCTGGAATTTACAAAAACTCCTGGAAAACTCCTGAAATTTTAATTTTAATGGTTTTCGTCGCTTGTTCTATCTTGCAATAATTTGAGTAATCTTATCATTTCTAATAATCTAAGACAGAAGATACTAATTTTGATATGTTCAAAGAGAAGGGTATACATTTTGTTCACCTCAATATTAATAGCTTTTGGCGTGAAATTAATGAACTTCATTTGATTGGTCGCAAACTAAAACCAGATATAATAGGCCTTACCGAATCTAAACTCGGTAACACGGTCCTGTATGGGGAAATTATTATTGGTGGCTATAATATAATACGGTCAGATAGAAATAGGCATGGAGGGGGAGTTGCATGTTATATTAGAAATGATGTATATTTTATAATAAAATATATTACTTTTCTAAGGATATAGAAAATATATTCTTAGACATTTTGCTTCCAAATTCAAAGCCAATCTTACTAGGCATTTTGTATAGACCACCCAATCACTCAAACTTTCTTAACAATCTCTCCGCTGCCATCTCCAATTGTGAGAATTTTGACAATCAAGTGGTTTACTTGGTAATTTAAACTTTAATCTAAAATACAGAGGAGAATATGTCCCAAATGATATAAAACATATAGAGAATTTTGCTCACTACATGGTCTAAAACAAATCTTAGATGAACCCACTAGAGTAACACAACATTTGTCACATTTAATAGACCATATCTTAACTAACTCAATGGAAAAACGTTCTCAAAGGGATTATTCCAAGCACTTTTCTACTACCAGTAAACGGTAGTAGAAACTCAATCTTTAATTGAGTTTTTAAACTCAATCTTCTTGTCAGAATTTTTAAAACTAAACTCTGAGTAAAACACTGTTGCATACAAAAGATATTACAGAGAAACTCATCATGATAGCAATATTAAGCCCACTTCTGTGTTGTTTTGTGCTGTTTTGCTTGTTGTGTCTCCTCCTCCATGCTCACATGTACATTCTTGGTGATGAATATTTAAACCCGTGTGCGGCAAGACACGCGTCATATATACTCTGGGCGCGTGTGGTGAAAGTCATTAGGCTGTAGCCCTTATTTAACATAATAATTTTTCGTTTATATCATGTAAAATCGCGGCAAAGCAGTTTTTTAACGTAAGAAACTATCGTTCGTAGCTCGTAAAATCGCTGTAAATCCATGTATTAACGTAAGAAATCTTCCTTCGTGGCACTTAAAATCCCGGTAAAATAGTTTTTTAACGTAAGAAATCTTCATTCGTGGCACTTAAAATCGCTGTAAAACAATTTTTAACGTAAGAAATCTTCGTTCATATCATATAAAATCGCTGCAAAACCATGTTTTAACGTAAGAAATCTTCCTTCATGACACAAAATCGCGGTAAAACAGTTTTTTAACGTAAGAAATCTTCCTTCGTGACACATAAAATTGCAGTAAAACAGTTTTTTAATGTAAGAAATATTCGTTTGTAGCACATAAAATCGCTGTAAAATCATGTTTTAACATAAGAAATCTTCAATCGTGGCACTTAAAATCGCGGTAAAACAGTTTTTTAACGTAAGAAATCTTCATTCGTAGCCCAGGAAATTGCTGTAAATCCATGTTTTAACGTAAGAAATTTTCCTCCGTGGCATATAAAATCGCGGTAAAACAGTTTTTTAACGTATAAGAAATCTTCGTTTGTAGCACAGGAAAGTGCTTGGAATAATCCCTGAAGTGGTGTTATTGATATACGCCTTTCAGATCATCAAATGATATACTGTACAAGAATCAAAAGGCCAAAATTAAACTGTAAAACTACATAAAAATTAGATCTCTAAAACGCTATACAAAAGATACTTTATTAGAAAGATTAGCATCAACTCAATTTCCAAATTATTTAACATATGAAGAATGAGGTATATAATGACTTCATTAATAAAATACTTAACATAATTGATAAACTAGCCCCAACAAAAGAAATTTTTATAAAAAATAATACAGCTGAATGGATTGATAAGGGGATAATTGATGGAATCAGACTACGGGATAAGTGCTTTCGGAAATATAAAAAAACAAGATTACACGAAGATGACTTAAAGTACAGAAAAACAAGAAACAAATTACAAGAAAAAATAAAGAGAAAGGAAACTTTATTAAAAACAAATTAAACAAGAAAGACCTAAGTCTTTAAAACATCTTGCGCTTTTAAGATTGTGACTGTTAATTGCCTTTGATCTTTAGTCCAATGCTCTCTCTTAGCAAGAAGTAAACAAAAAAAGGTTTTATAGCTTATCAGCTAGGTGGGG
>JANTOQ010603233.1:0-10597 GCA_027564595.1 Bythotiara depressa
ACGATTTAACCGGATAGTTACAAGTTTTTAACCGGATAGTTACAAGTTTTTAACCGGGTAGTTACAAGTTTTAAAACTATGAACATTGTGTCGACCGGTGTTGTGGTTAACATACCGAACATATAACGGCTTCGTTCTGCCAGCCTTTGCAAACATATACGATTTCTGTTTTCCGCACAACAAATATTCTACCTTTGCCGAAGAAACCTTTCCTGGCTTTCATAAAGAGCTGGATATTGTTTACATTTATAATTTTTTCACCTGAGATTTTATATTTGATTTCAGTGCCAAAACCGTATTGAAACCTAACAGAATAGATCGTATATTCTTTTCAACTGAAATTTTTTATGTCACTTCAACGTGGTTGCTAATAATTATCGTGCAAAGGAATCCCTTCAATGATGTCTACCACAGAACATAGGAATTGAAACCTGTAAAAAAGGCTCTGCATGGAGAGCGAGCGCTACGCTGACAAAACACAAACGGTTGTTAGCTGTGTGACAAAGTCAATAGCGACAGGACTATTTAATATATTATTCTTTGGATATCCTGTTTCAATACTTTTATGAATATTTTCCCATACTACAGGAAAAATAAATCACTCGTGACTCAGTTACTCTAATTTGTCTTTGCAAAGTCGTTTTATTTTGTACTGCAGAAAAGCTTTATTACACACAAAATATTTATTTGAACATTCCTTCTCTCTGGAAAGAAATAATGTAAATCAGTGACATTTTATTATCTATTTTAACTGATAAACCCTCCGGTTTGTTTAGATAATTATCAGATTTCCAATACAACTGATTCGATAGCCAGGGTGTAATACAACTGATTCGATAGCCAGGGTGTAGGTGTTAAAATAGTTAACAGTTTCCAGGATTGGTGTTGATGGTCAGTAGCTACAGTGCTAAATCCGAAAATCCGATAAACCGATAGCTAATTACACCCAATTGAGTGTAATAATTCTTAATCGTTTGTGAGCGAATACCATGAACATTAGAAGGAAAAAATATAAACACAACCGATTTTATTTTTAGCCATGGAGCCAGTAGTTGACGTAACCGTAAGACTTATCTTTCTTTAATCAAATAATTAATGATGTGTCAACCCCCTTGAAAGTGTAGAAATAGTGAGAAATTCTTATTTGTAAAATCTATCTTACAGGGGGTATGAAGAAATTCAGTATACAAATATTTTAGGTTACGGTCACGAAGGTTAATACTAACATATCTTTTTCTGTTTTGATTATATATATACTTAACTTACCCCCGCCTACACTGGAAAGTTGCAAACATTCGCATATTTTACCAGGGGGACAAATATCCTGTTATTATGATACGATTTCTTTGGTTACCCAGCATCTTCTTTTAGGGTATAATATTTTCTTCTTCTTTGAAATGAATGAATGAGTGAGTGAATGGATACACTGAATAGACGAACAGGTGAAATGTGGACGGATTTACGTTTTTTATGATTAGGTAACAACTTCGTCAGGGTGGTCTGTCAGTCTTTCGATATTCACATCAAATCAGTTTATTTTTCTCAGCTTAACTCAAAGTTAATGTGAGGTGCTTGAAATGATATAAAACTCATCAAGATCGGTGGCAATTTATTTTCATGTTAGTGGATTATATCTCGCACACGTAAGGGTATTTTGTTTAATGAGTGAGTATTTTTAACGCTCATCACTAACCACTGCAGAACAGTCTACGTATCGTGTTCGTTCTTGCAATGTATTCTGTTGTCTCAAAGTGATTATATTTATAAGACAAGTTGGGTAAAGTAGAGTGGAGAGACTTTTCAAGCATTTAAGATTCCTTACATGTTTTATTGTCCCTTAAAAATCTAGAGTATTCTGAACGAGAAAAATTAAAAAAAGACCTGGGAATGATGTTGGTTGCGCGCCTGCTATTAAAAAAGCCCTGGGAATGATGTTGGTTGCGCGCCTGCTATTAATATAAACGATTAGAAGTGTGAAACATGCGATGCGTGGATCATGCGATACACGAAGCATGCGATGCGTGGGAGGAAATAAATAGAACTCAAAACTGAAAAATACGTATAAACGAAGTTGTGGTAAAGCAATAAAAACATGCAGAATAACAAGCAAACTAACAAACGCCTACTCTTCGCAATATTATCTTTGTTTCAATTCTTGAATATGAAATACTTGATAAACATGAAAATAATATATCAGTTCTTCCATAGTAGTGCATGCATACTTCATAATGGCTAAAGGCTTAGTCAAGTACACAGACCATTTTCCTCAGCAAGGATATTTTTCAAAGCTAACTGGTACAAAATTAAAATATATATATAGATATTACGTCATCTTTATTTAAATATTGTTCTTCTAGACACTTGATGATCTATTGTTTTTATAAATTATCTACCTGGTGGTCCAGTACTCAATTTGCAGAGTAGCCCTGGGCGCCATATAAACCATACAATCCTGTATAACCTAAATAAAAATTATTTGAAAAATCTTTCTTCTTTTATTAGGTTCCTTTCTACAAAGTGTATTTTCGCGCCAATAAATTCTTCCATAAATATGATTGGTCAATTAATGTTTATTTATCTATTCATGAATTAACTAATCCGCTATCTGGTTATGTTTACTCGCGTGAAAATTCTGTCCTATTAACATAGTTTCCCAGGGTTTATTTTCTTTCCTCGTATCAGAGTGCTCCCGCCTAAAGGAAATCCGCCCTTTGGACTCGCTCTCTTTTTAAAAGTTTTGAAATATTAAAAATGTATCTCAGAATCAACAACCTTCCTGACCTCTACTGAACTCGAATGTAAATTCTATTCTCCACAAACACACACACAGCTTCAAATGGACAACACTGTTCTCCATAAACACACGCAGCTTCGAAATTAACTTTTTCCAGGAACAAACGTTTAATATATAAAACGATCCACTCGTGCTTATAAAGGACTGGGATGAGATGGGTTTTGACTCGATAATTTCATTACTAGAAAATCGAACTTTTATAATACACACTCCTGGAAATTTGATGCAATGAAATATTTACAAAATCATCCAACGAAGGTGTTATGAAACAGGTGCTCTAGAGGCGTGTCAATGCTGACCCGTATAGAGCTGATCTAGTGAAATGACGAACTTGATCTTCCTGAAAAAATGAGCTGTTCCGACTACGTCTTCCTTTACTGGCACATTTAGCTCTTCTAATAACAGACTTTCTATATCTTGGATAAATGGAACTGTTCTAAGAGAAGAATTTTATTTGAAAAGATGTTATGAGAAAAATGTGTATTTCCAGGCATAGGTAGTTTTTCATACCTCTGTTCTAAGAGCTCTGTTCTGTTCTTTGTCTGATTTCCAGGCTAAATTATGATTTCCAGGCTAAATTAACAACCTCGTCCCGGGGCTTCTTTTTCTTTTTGAGATCGGAAGGCGAGAGAAAAGCCTTCCGATATTAAAAGACAAAGAAGCACTGGGGACGAGTTTGCAAAACGAGGTGTTCTAAGAGAGAATATATCTTCCATGGCAAAATGTGCTGTCCTAAAAGAAATAGCTCTTCTTCCTGGAACATAGAATAAAGAAATAGCTCTTCTTCCTGGAACATAGAATTGTTCTGAAGAAGCTTAAACTATTTTCTCGATTCGCTTCAAGCGTATACTTCCTGGCAGTTAAGAATCCATTAAATCTAAAGTCACATCAACATTCCTTATAACCAGAAAATATATTCCCCTATTAACCAGGTTGGTTTTGCTTCTTAAAAATAATTGCTCTCTTAAAACTAATCTCCTTACTTGCGTCAATTATGTTACTGGGATGTGATATGAGACGTAGAGAAAACTTTCAGTTGCTGAGTAAAATATTATGAACTGTTGAACATTCAGAACACAGCTTCATGCACTAATAACATGTTCCTAAATAAACATGTTCCTAAATAAACAAAAACAGCCTGATTATCAACTATATAAAAAACTGTTTCGTTTTACAGAATTTTAAAGGATGACTTTTGTTTTATTAAAGAGAGTAACCATAGTATGTTGGATTTATATATTTTATGAGCAGTTATCTGTAGGTGGACTTTGGCTGTCAGGTTTCTATGAGGAAATAAATGTCAAATTTCAACTCAAACAAACCAAGCATTGTTTCTGATCACTTCTCCCTTAGTCTATTTACATATGTTTCCGTCTCAATACTGCTTCGGTATTATTTTAACACGCCGTTATGTTGTTTCTCAGTCGCGTTTACTCGCTTACTCGCTGAACTTTTAAAAATGTTTTATGAGTAAATTCTATAATTAACGTAAGTTTGTGATGATTGTGAACAAACCGTGTTGAGTTTAGATAATAAATATAACCCGTTCTCAGTCTCCTTGCGGCTTCTAACGTTATTAATCAGGGGGTCAATTAGTGTTTAATATCCCATAAACTTCATCCTGTTTGTACGCATGTTTTTTGAAAAGCTGATTTTTTATTAAAAAGTTATAATACAATATAAGCTAAAGGCTATATTTTATTAATATTTGTTGCTATATTAAAAAAATACACATGTTTAAATTTATTTAATAAATAATGCATCTGTCCCCCGTCTTTTATTGAACGAGACAGTTAGCAAATATGTCAATATCTTTTATTCTTTCTATTGTTCACTGCTAAACACTGGTCGACTAACACACCCGTCCATAACCGTTATAACGCGACGAGCTTCAAATTAAATTTCAGTCGACAAAACATCGCCAAACAGGAACGTACAGCGATTCCATGTTGAATTAAATTATCCACACGGGTTAAAAACTGAAAATCGTCCAAAGATATACCGCAATCAAAATCGACAGTATATCGCATCCAACGAAAAGGCAGCGAGGGCAAATAAGAGACTGTAACGGCAGGAAAAAAGGTAAACATCGGTGCTACAAGCAGCGGTGACAGACTATCAACAAAACCACATCCAAATGAAAGTATAAATACGAGAAATTCCCAAGCTTGGAATATAGTGCAGCAAGCATTCTCATTTGGTAAGAAAAACTTTATTATTTTAATTTATTTATTTACTATTAACATATTGATTTGTTTATAATTTTATCTCTTTTATGTAAAGCTAGTGATCTAATAATTGCTTATATCTGTTATATAAAATTTAAACGTTTGTCGTGCAGTCGAGTTGTTTCGTTAACCTTATAATAACGAGAGTATAGTGGGGTCTTACTACTACGGTGTATAAAAATATAAAATAAACAAACAAACAAACAAAGAAACGTTATTGCTTAAGAGTATGTTTGAAGTCACACAAATACTTTCTTTGGTGTTTTATGTAATTTTGTTTTGTAAAGATTGATGATCTCATCTCTGAAGAATTATTATTTATATTAAAAAAAATTAATGCGCTGTCTTTATGGAATTGACGTAAATTCTATACAAAAAAATATTTTTAATAACATTTAATAATGTCCCTTCCCTTCTTATAAAAGTCCTAGTTGGTTGAAAACTAGAATTCCTCTTAGCTAATTCTGTTAACATCAGCTTTAAATTTATTTTTGTAAAAATACAAAATATTTAAAGTTTTAGTTATTTATTCATTTCGTGCTCGCAGTACACACACTACGAAAATAATATGAAACAATTTCTTGTTTATTTCATCGCAGTTTAGCTGCGATGGAACAAACAAGAAATTTACTTCGTCACTTTCTTTCATCATCGGCTATTTTCACAATCAACGTTCGTAATAACAAGAAAATAATTTATTTCGAAGGACCCACTTGTGTACCACTTACTCACGTCAGTGTACGAGCTTATGTAAATACTACAAGTTTTTATTGTTGGTTGGAAAAGGGGGGATCGATTATTTTCCGTTATTCACCTTGATACGAAAACAAGTATGAGAAAGATATTTAGTTAATCTGTTTTGGAAATTTGATATCGATTTTGGATTTGATCAACTTCAATGGATGACTTGATCACCTTCAATGGATGACTTGACATTTGGGGTGATGTCTTTATACTAAGTGTCAGTTTCACCACATTTGTTTTGTTAACAATAATGCAGTTGTCAAAAACGTTATTTTTGGATAAATCACTGAAGAGTTTTTATTTGTTTTTGTTTATTTATTAGCATTTAATCTGTTTAGTTATTGTTTATTTTCCCACCGGTTTGAAGATAGCGCCAGAAAAAAAGTTCAAATATAACGTTTGAAAAGGAACGATATAAAAACGCTATTAAAATATTATTTAAACTTTAAAATATTCTTACGGAGTTTGACTTTTTCTTCTCATTCTTTATTTACAAATGAACAAGCAGCATCTTTTCATTTAGAATTCGCACTCATTTCTTGAAATTTGAATAATTAAAATTGCTTCAATTATTTGTTCGTTTGCTAATGATTTATTGATTTTTTTATTTCTCATTTCAGTAAAAAGTCAGAAGAAGATTCCTATCAAAATAAATCTTTGATCATATTTCAAAATGGCGTACAGTAAACAAGTATTTCACGATGAAGGTTTTACTGGATTACCAACACTTCCAAGAGAACCAACGTTTCCATTCCACGACAAACTGACACCAAACTTACACTCTTCAACGCACACTCCATTACCCGGCATGTCGGTATTTTCAAACAAACGTCGCTATTCTGATGACGTAGTTCCACTACCAATGCCGCCGACAAAAATACCAAAAATCTCACCTCCAATTTCACCAATCCCACCAATGCCATCATCGCACAATTGTTCAGGAGATTGTCAGTTCTGTTCAAGGCTGACTAATCTGGATATAGCGGCATTTTATTGGTCAATGCTTTCCATACGCGGGTACCCGCAGTTTAAAGCTGGTTCATTAGGAAGTGCTGATTTAAAATTCCCACCGCCTCCATCACCAACATCTACCATTGAGATTCCATTTTCAAAGCCACCAAGTCCATCAGGGAGCTTATCAAGTTTAGATTCTGAACCACCATCACCATCGAGTTCAGTGTCAAGCGATAACTCCAACAAAGACTTGAACGTGAAATATCAATGCCAAGTTTGTCACAAATCATATTCCCATCCACGTTTGTTAAACCGCCATTTACAGTCTCACACGCCCTATAAAAAACACCATTGCCCTCGCTGCCGAAAAGGTTTCAATGATGCATTTGATTTGAAACGTCATATTCGCACACACACTGGTATCAAACCGTTCCAATGTCAACTATGTGACAAGTCCTTCACGCAGGTAAGTAATGTCATCACTTTCTCAACGTTTTATGAGTTATATTTACATCTACACAGCGGAAAGAAAAAATCCTTGGAAACGAGGTTGTTATTTTCTTTAAGGAGGCGTTTTAATCGTTATTCCATTTTTAAGGTCAGGGTGTTCAAAAATAACTTAAGTGCGGTAACGTTTCATAATATATCTGCTGATCTATCAACATATTTCCAGTTGATAACTGAATACTACTGACGTACTGTTACATGACACCAATTTCGCATATGAAATTTTTTGCGGTATTGCATACTTCAAACAATAAGTTTGTTGTTGTACTGACGTTGTTCCAAACCACCTAAAAACCGCATCTTTCGAAACCAAACAGAAAAATAAAATTTCCTAACCCCGTAAGTGACGCATATTTATTTTTATGATTTTTGTTTCATACAGAGATGTTCTCTTGAAGCGCACACAACTCGTGTTCATAACGTTTCTCACAAATTTGCTTTCCGTGAGCGACGCCCCAAGTTGTTTGTGTGTGAAGATTGTGGTTGCACTTTCCATGACAACAGTAAATTCCGTCAACACGAAAAAGATGGTCAATGTCAACGAAATCAAGCAGCAAATAATTAAGCTCTATGTTATTAAATGTTTATTCTATGTTTGTGTCACTGGTTACAATATATATTTTTCGCTATTTGCTGATATCAGCAATTTTTGTAACCAGTAATGTCAGTGCAGGTACTTCCCTTCGTTATGTGTTTGTGTCATGTTATTGTGTACTTGTAATGTTATTAAAGGGAAGCACTGTGTTTGTTGCCCCTAACCCCTTGTAAATATACCCCAACAGTTTATAAAAAGTTTATGCATATATACGAATGACTCATGTGGAACAACGCGAACTCGGTTGAGGGCTGTGTATTATGACTTATATTAAGTTATGTAATAGTGTCTCAACTAATTTGCCCTTTCGGGCAAGTGTATTGTAATTTTATTTGTATGTAAATTTTGTATTTGTTATTATTGTCAACAATTAATTCTTCAATTCTATCAAGATTCGGAAGTTACTGCGCTCTGCAGGAAAACATTATGTCAAGTTGGCAATTATAATAAATATCTATTTAGTTTTTCTTATTATAAACAATATTTTAGAATGTTTTGGAAAGAGGTTTCCCAAAGTTGAACTAGGAAGTATCAAGATGACGTTTTTAAATATAATGTCACATGATTTAATCATGTGACACGAAACAGTATTAATCCGGTCCAACTTGTTTTAGACTTTCTTTCCAGTTTTGATTATTTGTGGTAATTAGATATTTAGTTAAAGAATTAACACAACGGAAAACAACAGTTTTAATGGGGCATGTTAATTTGAAAATACGTCTGTTTCATTTCCTGAGATCGTGCTTAATTAGGAACGCGTATACCCTTTGAGCTAACATAGTTGTAATAATTTATGAGCTTCGACACAAACAAATGAGGCAGTTATTATTAAGTTGCGGTCATACATACCAACGCGAAGCTCATACAACCACTTACGTCTATCACTCCGTTGTTTCTTCACAACAACGCCCTGCGCTCCTTCACGTTTTACGTCACAGTGGTTGAGAATATATTTGCGTCGGAGGGTATTCAATTTCAAGATATTGTACGTGTTGCTAATTATTTTTATCTGTTGTTTTCCGTTATCAAGTTTTGTTTCTATGCGATCTAATCTTAATTTTAATGATATAGTTTTCAAAAGTTGGATTAATGAACTAAGTGTATTTAAGCTAGCTGAATGAATTATGTCATTGTTCCCTTGCTTATCAACAACCACGATCTGAAAAGTGTAAAAAATGCGATGTTGATTATCAATTTCATAATCTTTCCTGTATTTTCCATAAAAGATTCTATATGTGAGAAAGTCGGTGACTGTATTTTTGTATCTTTGAAACGATTTGGCTCCAATCCAAAAGAATTTTGATAACTTTAAATTCGTGGCTAAGCTCATTAAATAACGGTCTATTCATCAAAACTTAATCATCGCTCATTAAGAATATGTTTTGATTGGTTAGGAAGAACAGTGGTTTTTTTAAGAATAGGATGCAGAGATCGTGATCTTTTCCATTCTTCATTTGCGGTTTTAACATTTAAATCGATTTGCTTACAATTAACGTTTGTTTTCCAACTTTCCCGCGCAAATTCTGGCTTGTTTGTCATTAGTTTTAAGAGTTTTGGCAACGTCATTTATCTCTTTTGTATGAGTCATCGAGGTCGAGTACTAGATTGCTATAAGAGTTTTGTTTTCAGGCCAAGATATCTTTTGTTAAATAATCCCTCGGCTCATAAAACTAAATTTCGTATGCGTATTGGTTAATTTATCTTTTATGACATGTCAGAAAGGAAAGCAAGAATAAAGTTCACGCAGAGGGTTGGTAGAATATATTAAAAGCTTTTAAAATTAAAGACCAGCATGCTATTTACGATTTATTGTTTCAGTATAAAAACATACCATTTTATTGTCAACCAAAAAAATCCTTATATATCTAATAGCAAATAGTAAGCAGTTGGTCTTTCTTTTTTCACGCAGCGTTTAAAATAGTCCTTTCTCCTTCAGGAATGTTGCTATGCGATAAATGTGGTAAACAAGTCAAGAAAATAATCAAGTTTTATATTAATTAAGATAGAATATATAGATATATCAGTATTTTAAAAATGTGGAACGAGAAAAACGAAGTCCTTTTATGCTCTATGTTAGAGGCTTGTCGGACTTATATATACAGTGTTATATTAATTTTGTTTGTAAATTGTTTTGGTTTGTTGGAGATAAAGGGAGATTAATGCGTCACACCTTTCTAAATATTTGTAGAGATTTCTTGAAAGAAGTGGTTACATTTTGCTTTCCATCGTAATGGGTTTTTAAAACAAAAGATCATTCGGTACTTTATGTACTCTCCCATGCAAAGTCTTTTTCCCCGAATCATATAGCGAAGTGTATTGTTGTGCCTCCCAATGTTATTCGTACAAACCTCTACGAAGGAGGAGCACTCCGTGTACTTTGAATATCACTTGATCTTTGTAAAAACCTCTGCCAATGAGTGTAAATCTGAAGAATTAGCCTGGTTAGTAAAATCTCATTAATGGCGTCATGTAAAGAAATTAACTTTAAGGGATCATGTAACAGACACAAATATTTGAATTAGCAACATGACCAATGTAGAGATTTCCGTGCGTACAGAACACTGAACTTTTGTTTTGACGGATACTGACTGAAACGAGACTAATCCGATATTGAAATGGATTTCACTGACTGACTGACTGACCCTAACTGACATCTCTTGGTAGAAACTCTCATTGCGATACTACTAACTAACCTACGACACTTTTTTGCAAAGTAGTAAATTATAAAATTAGATATAAAGAAAACATGGTTTTGATTGTTTTTGGGGTAATATC
>JANTOQ010603455.1:0-10595 GCA_027564595.1 Bythotiara depressa
CCTCTTTTCCCACCTGCACCAATAGCTCCTTGGGGTCCCGTGGGTCCTTGAGAACCACGGGCACCAACTTTACCAACTACACCTTGTGATCCTATTGCGCCATGGGACCCTTTAGGTCCAGATTGACCTTCTTTTCCAGGACGTCCTCGTTCTCCAATTTCTCCAGCAGGTCCAGGTTCACCATCTGCACCTCTGTCTCCCTGTTCTCCACGATCTCCCCTTCCTCCTGCCGCACCTGCATCCCCCTTGGGACCTGCTGGTCCAGAATCTCCTGCCTTTCCGGATAAACCGGCCAAACCCTAAAAATAAAGTTATATAAAGATTGGGTAAATACGATTTTTGTTTGCTTATTTACTTTTTCAATTCATATACAATATTATAACAAATTCACATTATATCAATTAATATATAAAATTCTCAACACACGATTTTGTTATTGGAGACTAACACATCGATACAAACATAAAGAAAGACAACAATCTTTAACGAACGCACTTCACATAGATTTTTTAAAATTTCAAAATCCTTTTCACAAACTTTAAATCAAGCATTATAGACTCTTGGGGAAAGAAAATGTTCTGCGCTCTTGCTGAAGTTATTATTACAACATGTTACTTACAACAGCGCCAGGTGGTCCACGAGCACCAGTCATACCGCGCGGTCCAGAAGGTCCAGTCTCTCCAGCTACACCAGGTGGACCAGGTAATCCTCCAGGCCCCTAAAACAAAAAGTATAATAGATGGAAGTTAGAAAGATATTAACAACAACTGTAATTAAAGCATTTTTAAAAGAATACGTTTGGACAATTTTTAAACATCTGGCGATCTGTTGCTCTCAGACCCTTTAACTATAATGAAATCTCTAATGTGTTTTCCAGTTAACGAATACTTTTCGTGTGAACTTCGTGATACAGCCTATTGTTCAAATACTTAATCTGTTAATCAGTTTATCAGTTTGTAATAGCATTCCACAGAGATAATTTTCCTTAAATAAAGTGTTATAGCTGAGGTACTGCCAAATTCAAATCCAATTTTAATAGGCATTTTGTATAGATCACCTAATCAATCAACCTTTCTTAATAATCTTTCCACTGCCAACTCCAATTGTGAAAATTTTGACAATCAAGAAGTTTATATACTTGGCGATCTAAACTACAATCTAAAATACAAAGGAAAACATATCCCAACTAATATTAAAACATATAGAGAATTTTGCTCACTACATGGTCTAAAACAAGTCTTAGATGAACCCACTAGGATAAATAAGGACTCTTCATCTTTATTAGATCATATTCTAACAAACTCAATGGAAAAACTTTTGCAAAGTTATGTGTGTGATTGGCATTGGGCCTTCAGATCATCAAATGATATACTGTACAAGAAAAGTCAACAGACCGAAAACAAACTGTAAAACATTCATACAAAACACTATTCGAAAGATGTTTTATTAGAAAGATTAAGAAAAACACAATTTCCAAATTATCTCACATATGAAGATATTAATACAGCATACAATGCTTTTATTAATAAAATAACTAAAATAATTGATGAAATAGGACCGACAAAAGAACACAGCGGAGTGGATTGATGAGGAGATCATTGATGGAATCAGAATACGTGAGAAGCGTTTTAATTTTTTTTTAAAAAATGGATTACTCGAAGATGAAATAAAGTACAAAAAAACAAGGAACAAGTTGCAAGAAAAAATAAAGAAGAAAAAGAAGAAGGAAAAGAAGCTTTTTTTAGAAACAAATTAAATGAAAGTATAGCTAAACCAAAATATTTTTTGAAAAATCTTTAGGGTTATCATCAAAGAATATGCTCCTCCAAAGATATGTCTAAAAAAAGATGACGGGAATATTTCCTTTGAAATTTTTAATCATTTTTTCCCAACCTTGCAGAAGACTTAGTTAAAAATCTGCCCTTCCCTACAAGTGTCAAAGAATACTATAAGTCTCTAAATCTGGAAGGAAAATATTTTCTTTTCAACCAACAACAACGCAAACAGTTTTAAAACTGGTTGAAGAAATAAATCCTGCTAAAGCAGTTGGTATTGATAATCTTTCAGGCAGATTTCTTAAAGATGGTGCTACAATTTTAGCAGAACTCATCACACAACTCTGTAACTTATCAATAAGTTTAGCTACTTTTCCAGACAACTGCAAATTTGCAAAACTCTAACCTTTGTATAAAAAACAATCAAATCTAGAACCAAAAAATTATAGAACAATTTCACTCCTCCTTGTGTCCAAGATATTTAAAAAGGTAATACACAAACATACTCAAGAGTACCTTGATGAAAACAATATATTATATAAATATCAATCTGGATTCAGAGCGACACATACTACAGATACTTGTCTTTCATTGTTAAAAGGATTTGATAGAGGAAACCTTACTGGAATGGTTCTCATAGATTTGCAAAAGCATTTGATACAATAGACGACAGCATTCTCTTAACGAAATTAGAATGCCTAGGGTTTAGTATATCAACAATTACATGGTATAAATCATAGTTAGAAAATAGAAAATTTCTTCTCAATATTGAGAAAGAATACTCAACTCCTGGAGATCTTTTATGTGGTGTCCCACAAGGTTCTATATTAGGTTCTCTAATATTTATTTTATATGTAATTGTGACGATTCATGCCTAGTATTCGCAGATGTGGATTTGAAGTCAATAGAGAACAACTTTGTGTAATTGGTTGGTAGAAGACAGGTTAAGTATTAATTTTGGTGAAGATAAAACTAAGTGTATAGTTTTTGAAACCAAAAAAACGGTTAAAACATTGGATGAGTTGGACATAAGGCGCGGAAATATTAAAGTTAAACAATATACTAATGTAACCTATCTCGGATGTATACTAAATAACTACAATAACTGCCTATCAGATGAATTCATGGCTTCTAAGGTATTAAGAAAAATATATGGTAGATTGAAATTTCTTTACAGAAAACAATCTTTTTTAGAATTTAATATATGGAAAACTCTTCGCAAACTCTCATTTAAGCACAGTTTGATAATGCATGCTCAGCATGGTATCCACATTTAAATAAAAAGCTTTCCAAAAAAATACAAGTAGCTCAAAACAAATGTATCCGGAAATAGAACCCACATTGGCATAAACGAAATTAGGAACATAAATTGGCTTCCTACAGCAGAAAGATTTAATCAATGTGTTTGTGTGAGTGCATACACGTTTTGCAAAGACCTATCAGCAGCTTATATGTCTGAGATATATTGTTTTTATAATACCACCCAATCTACTCGTAGAATGAAACAAAGACTTAATCAACCGAGTAGATTATTAGAAATTGGACTTCACTTTCGTATATAGGCCAGAAAATGGGGAATGAGTTAAGTTCAGGTTTAAAATTAGTTAAAAGTTCTAATACTTTTAAGCATTAACATTAAAGAATCCTTCTTTAAAGGCTTATATGAAAAGGAAGATAATATATACTTTTATTATTAACAAAATATATTAATTAACTATATACTACCGCTCTAATTTATTTATTTATTTATTTTCCGTAACCACATATGAGGAATGCCATGGAAACAGGGCCATAATGTCCCTTTGGTATTCCTTGCCACACTAGTATGTGGATACTATATTAGTTGTTCTACATTATTTTATCTGCTTTTGTTTTATATTATGATGTTAATTTTTTTTTTTTTAATGTGTCAAATAAATTTACTTACTTACTTACTTCCTTACTTACTTACAGTTACTATAAGGAAAATAATTAAGAACACTTCCAGAAATTTTCCAAGAAAATACACACACTAAAACGTTCCCCTTAACAACAACACTAATTCTCATTTTCTGGACACTTAAAAGGAAAAAGGGACAAAGACAAAAGGGGTCCTACATTATAAAAATAGATACATACCCCAGGTCCAACTTCTCCATCACCACCAGATTCACCGCTGTCACCTTTTACACCATCCTCTCCAGGACTTCCTTTTTCTCCCAACTCTCCTCGATCCCCTTTCAGCCCTTTGTAACCAGCTGCCCCAGGAAGACCAGGTGTACCAAGTGGACCCTATTAGATAACAAAACATGATTGCATTTACAGTATATGTCCTGTACAATTTATATAAATAAATACTTTTATTTTAATTTTATTAATCGCTTATTTATACAGGGCAGGATAAAAAACACTTCAGAAACACTATGTACAAGTATATACAACTATGTTATCAATGCGTGTCCTGTTAAAAACAAAATTTAATTTAATTATGAATAAAATTTCCAGAAGCATCATATTGTGAAAAGTAAATAACACAAAAGTTATAAAATGTGTCAAACTAAACTTATATTTCGAGGTCTATCCTGAGATCTCGTAAACGCAAAATAGCTCAGGCATTATTAATAAAACGACATAAACCATCATTGAATGTCCAGGAGAAATCAATTCAAAATAAACTGTTCACTTGAGAGTTTTTAACCTAGTTTTTTATCAATTGTAAATACTTTTTAGCTTCTAACTTGTAATAAAATTGTTTTTACTCTGAAAATGATCTCAGGATAGAGGTCGAAATATAAGTTTACTTTGACACATTTTACAACTTTTGTGTTATTTACTGTTTAGAATATGAAGCTTCTGGTAATTTTATTCATAATTAAATTATATGCCCGAATAAATATATTCAAAATTAAATTTAAAAGCAAACAAAACAAAGGTGAAGATTAAAAAAGAAAAGAGAAGGTAAAACATGTATGCTAGCCTAAAGAACCCAAAATAAGCTAGGTTAGAATACAATCACATTGGTAGATCTAATGGAAATGACTTGTTTTGTCCACAAAAGAGTGACTAGTTTATGGAAATTAAAATAACCATTTTAGGTTACTGTGTTATCCTGTTGCTGATTTAACGTTTTGGATTTTTAAAACAATCCCCATCTTACACGTGCGTCAGACGATTAATAATCACTATCATTTATGTTTTTATTGCCCATTTCAATAGAAATTCTTTAAGTAAACTTCCTCGTGACAATGTGACTAAAGTCCAAGAGAATACAAGTAACACTTGATGACCGCTCATTTTAGATACGTTGATAGTGTTACATTGTTGCTTTTTAAAGAGAGTTTTATAAACGTCTTGGTTCGTCAGTTCAGAGACAATATTTCAGAGAATATTCATAAATGTAATGATAAAATTAAAACTATGAAAAGTAATGAAGAATATTACCCTTGGACCTTGACCTCCTGGTGGTCCAGTTAACCCGGTGTCTCCTCGTGCTCCCTATAAATCAATAGTTATAATACAGAATATGATAAACGAGTATTAAATTCAAAAGGATCTTTTAGCCCCCGGAAATTAATCAAATTAATTCTCACTTCTTTTCAATTTTGCTTTTTCAAGGGGGATAACTGTTGGAAATATAAAGGAAAATAAAGCCGATAAAAGCCTATAAGGCCCCCTGGTTTTTCTTGATATTATAAAGGTTTCCAATAAGACGTTTTCTTTAGATGGGAGGTATATCTATGTCTTAAATTGTTACAATCGACATTAATGTAAAGTATGTCCTGAAACTTACGTCAACACCGTCGGCACCATTTTCACCTGTAGGACCCTCTGGTCCAGGTACTCCCTAAAATAAGAGTAGAAACACTGATTAAAAGAAACAAAGGACACAAAAATTTAAAAGGGGAATTATTAAAAAGAAAAAGGAAATAAATATTATAACTCACTTGAAATTTGTTTGCTCGTAGTCCGAGAATAAAAGCAGAGTTCATAGGAAATTTTATACAGATCGCGGATTCATAAAACCAGAGTAACGTAGTTCACCAAAAATGTCATACAGATGCTGGCTTTTAGATATAATTAAAAATAACATTGAAACTCTTCAAAACTGTTATGTGTTAATTTTTTCGTAAACAGTATCATCTACTTACTTTCTCTCCACCATCTCCTGGTGGTCCTGGTAAACCGGAATTTCCACGGGGACCCTAAATGCAAAGAAAAAACAACGTGGTCTCATTACTCCCAACACTAGATTAAGTTTAATGAGATAAACATCAATCAACGCTTTGCTGAGTTGCCATTTCTATGCTCCACATCGGGAAGTGCTATTTGACAGTCTAAGTTACATGAATATTTCAATATTACACTAAGTCAAGACAAACTTATAAGTATTCTTTTTATATGGTGATTTCAGATACGTGTAAAAATTCCAATACTAAATTGCTTAATTAAACTATTACCATTCTTGTGGATAGTGGTAAATTTGCTAGTACATCATAAAGACATTTTCCAGCTGTGACTACTTGCTTTTGCTTTTTGTTATATATTTATTTAATTTCTTTATTACTGTTATTATACGTTAGCTATGCTTGATTTTTCAATGTTAGTACAGCCGAGTCGAACTTGGAACAGTGGCTTTCGACCCTGTTGTTTATTAGTCCGTTTGTAAAAATGCCCGTACTTGTTTGTTAGTAATCGTTGTATTTTTTTTACTCCAATAAAAAACAAACCATAATCAATAAAGATCAATCTTTGATTACTGACAAGTATAATGAACGTAAATGTTCTCCAATATTTTAAACTTACGTATGGTCCGTGAGGGCCAGGTCTTCCGAGAGGGCCATTTGGTCCTACGGGACCTTCATCCGGTGTTACAACAGTAGCACCACCTTCTTCAATTGCTCCAGCTGCATTTGGTCCAGGACCTTTCTCGTTACCAGTTAACTATAACAAGAATGTATGACGTGATATGGGATATTAAGGGTACAGCTATGGCATAAATGTTCTATTTGGAACCTAATCCTTTGGACTCCACCATAGTAGAGCATGAAGAAAAGATATTGTTTCATTTAGAATACTCTAGATTACCTAAAAATTGTATAAGTTTTAAAAAAAAGTACTTTTTACTATGAAATTATTTTTACTATGAAATTCTAGGGTAGGGTAATTGGTCCGTGGCACACCTAAGCATTGAATCAATATGTGTCAGTAAAAAAATTCTCATTCTCTGTTAGGGATTTTTTAAACCATGACAATCTAAACAGTAGATTGTACCCTCCATCTACGCAAAACAAAACATTATGAGTAATGTTTAAGTAATATTTTTGAGTAAGTTTCAATGTTGATCCCTAAATATTTAAATGTTGAGCTCTAAATATTTAAATGTTGAGCTCTAACTAAATATCTCCAGGATATCAGGAACTATCATGAACTTTATGCGCGTACTTACAAAAATGCTGGATATACGCATGTCTTGAGCATTAACGTTTTAGGAGAAGGAAACTGATGACAAATGAATAAAAACTGATGATAAACCAATAAGAAAGATATTTGCTTCACATAATTCTGGTCATTAAACTAGATATGTGATTTTACTTGGTATTTCCTCAAACAACATAATCAATATGAATTTGTGGTTGTAATATAACCTGAACCAAGAATGTTATTAATCAGCGCATGCTACGATAAATGACCTCTCTCGACACAGTCTTGTTGTGTGCTGTATCAAATAAACCACCTAGAGAGAATATTTTATTGGTAATGTAGAAAGTTAAAGAATGCAAGGTGTTAATATTTTTCTTTAAGTTTAGAGCAAGATGTATATAACGAGTTGTTTTATTTGACTATGATGGCGCGTTGCTTTCAAGATGTTCCACGATTATTCAATTAAAATGAAAGAAATATACGTACCGGGCCAACTGGAATCTCACCAGTTCCTGTAGGTGCGGGTGGACCAGGTGGTCCAGGTCTTCCTCTTTTACCTCTCCCACCAGATGAACCACCTTGTCCTGAAAATCCCTATTGATAAGTAAAATAATAATAAAGACCAACTTCTGAAATGTTTAGTATCCATAATAACAACTGAGTCGCAACCAAGATCATCAACTATGTTGCAAAATCATGTGTATATCTTTGAGTGCGTATGTGTTGCCTATAGTGTGATAGCCTAACTATAGCCTAACGGTAATGTCACAGGCACAAGAATGTTGCAAAACTGCTTACATACCCCCAGTCTGGGAAACTAACTCTTTCTTTATTCCTCCCTATACACCCTAGATAATACATAAGTAATAGAATGACAGAGTTGTTATTTAAATAAATAATTTTATTGATGTTACCCTGCAAGGAGTCGAATGTATGACGGTGCCGAGTTCAAGAGAAGACGTATTTGTAGTTCATGATCTCATAATTTCAAATGTTATTTTGGCTAAATTTGTATTCGTTTCATATGACTAATTCCGGATATATTTACCTTTGCGCCAACTCTGCCAGTTCTTCCTCGAGCACCCGTGCTACCTCGTGGACCCTAAAAGCATTATAACAATAAATTGTATTATAGATTAGTACAGTACACTCTCGATATAACGAACTCTGACGGGAACGCGAAAAAAGAATAAAATTAACTCTTTGGTGACTGTACCCCCGGAAATGAATTAAATCATTACTCACTTCTTTGCTGTTTTGTGTTTTCCAGGGGTTAATTTTTGCAAATTAAAAGCAAAATAAAGTTGATAAAAGGTGATGAGACCCCCTTGGTTTTCATGAAATTATAAAGGTTTCTAGAAGGCCTTTTACAATAAGCCGGAGGTGTATCCAGTCATAAAGATTAAAAGGTTAACCGCGTTTCTTTTGACAAAATGTTATCTTGTAGCTTCGTCCCCAGGATCTATTTTCTTTTAAACCAAGATATGCTAGTCGGATGATTGAGAACACCTGCTTGATATCAACCCTTTAATGCATAAGTATACCTCCTGGTTATATGTAACTTCTCATTGGAAACCTTTATAATTTTATGAGGAACCAGGGGGTCTTATCAGCTTTTACCAAATTTATTTTCATTATATTTCCAATAATTAACCCCCTGGAAAAAGCAAAATAGCGCAGAAATGACTAGTGATCTGATTATTTTCCGGGGACATTATGCCTTATAGGGTTAATATACACTAAGATTATATAATTTATTATAATTTACCCTTTCTCCAGGGTCACCGGGATCACCAGGTTCTCCTTTCATAACGGATGGCGTGGTTGGTAAATCCGGGGCAGTACAAACTAAAACACATCCATTGGAACAACATTTTTCAGATCCATCACAATCAGAATCAATCAAACACGAGTTCTCTATACCAGGCTCAGGAGGGCATTCTTCGACGGGAGGTTCTGCGGGACAACGCCCTGGTTTTTCAGCAACTAAAAATAAATAAATAAATAAATAAATTGTATAATGACGCCAAAAATTTCACGCCCTTACAAGTTTCCACGGAAGAAATAAATGAGACCACCAGATTTGACGAAAATAAATTTTACTTGGAAATATATATATTTTCAGACGTTCTTCTTTTAGTGGGAATTCCGCTTAATACACCGTTTCAAATTCCCAAGAAAAGAACAGAAATCTGAATAGTTTAAAGTTTAAAGACCTCACCTCAGAGTGAACAAATTCCTTCATGAAGGTGTTAAGCAGGCGAAAAAGTAAAAATATTATTTTCCTCACAAATGGTTTTTAAATAGAAGAACTTAATCTTTAAATGCAGCGACGCTGCTTTCGGGAGGCGGTGGTGACGAATCGACCTCGTACCCAGGTCCTCTTTCTCTTCTTGATACCGAATGACGTTATCAAAAAGAGAAAGAGGCCCTGAGTACGAGGTTACTAACGAATACAAAAAATAAGGATAGAAGATATGGCTAAAAATGAACTCGATAAAGCATATCTTCATGCAGAGTCTCGGTATTATGAGGAGGAAATATCAGGTATTAACAAATTGCATATTAATAAACAACACATTACTGCCTGCATCCTGGTCTGATCAACAAGATTTCAGGCCGAAAGACAGAAACAGCCCACAGAGCTGTTATAAGAAAACAGGTGTTCTTTCTTAACTGCCTGGAGTTACGTACTTGGAACGAATCAAGGAAAAAATATATGATCCTTAGAACACTTCTTTTTCCCAGGAAGCGCGGTTGTTTCTTTTAGAATAGCTCAATTTACCAGGACATAAAATACCTTGTGTTGTATACTGTAAAAAACCTCAATGTGCTAGGAGATTTATAATTTGTTCTTAGACTAGCTCATTTGTGCCACCCCGTTGGCTGCTTTCGGTAAGACTAAGTCCTCGCCGGTTATTAACGGAGGATAAAATGAGAGTAGAATACCAAATTAGCTGTCACACTTCAAAACACTTCTGTCCATCAACCCCATATAATCGTATTTTTTCAAATATAGAAATCTCGCAACAGCTAGATATCCCAGACCTCTGTAAATGTTACAGATCTCTGTAAATACACATTCGAAAAATACACCCCTTCATCAAACTGGCGAAAAGCATTGGTAGTAACATTGATAGTACGAATTGGTTATCGCGATATATCTCTTCCACCAACAGCAGTAGCAAAATAGTAGATGTGGGATTTAATCTATTTCTTTCAATGAAAGAAAGACCTTTTAAAGTTTTTAAATGGGTTTAAAATAATCGAGACCCTGCCCAACAAATTCACTATCTTGTTTGATAAGAGATCTTCATTTACGAGTCTTGAGTACTTACCAAACCTCTTCTTTCAAATTAGACTAGAATCGTCGTTCTTAGAAACGACTAATCTAGTCTACTTTCAAATATGCTACTCTAT
>JANTOQ010603566.1:0-10595 GCA_027564595.1 Bythotiara depressa
GTCGCACCAATTGGAAAATTTTCGATCGAAAAAATTCTTTTCGGAAGAACATTTTCCTGAGTGGAAATAGGCCTTTATCGTCCTATTCTGATTTTTATTTTAATTGTATTGTTATTTCATTAATTATTTATTGTAGTCGAATGTAAAGATCGTAACTAATGGAAATTGGTAGCTTTATTATTACTCTTCGCTGAAGTAATTTTTTATTATGTTTTAGTTTTCTGCTACTTTTTCCTAATTCCAGATTCATATTTTAACGAAGGAGGCCGGTAAACATCGAGTTAGAAACTTCAAGTTAGAAAAACTTGGAGATATGGCCCGATCACACCCATTTTCGAGTATCCTTAACTTGAAAGTCTTTTGCAAGAAAATATACTTTGAGATAAGGCTCCCATTTTAACTCGATGTAAACAAAACACATTACTGACTTCGAGTTATTTAACTAGAAATTAATTTATTTAAATTTATCCTTCGAGTTACGAAAGTCGTGTGATAAACACCTTTTTTAAGTTAGTCGTCTTTCTTAACGTGATGAGATTTTTTTTTCAACACTATATTTTTCGTGTGCCAATCTTTTTAACTCGCTGTTTTCCCCGGCCTTTTTGTTTTCGAGATACGAGATTTGTTATATGTACTCAATATTTTGCCAGCAAATTTTAAGAAAGTTTCATTTCTTGACTTGGTTATATAATTATATATTTATATATATATAATTAGCTAGATTTTATATTACTCCACACAAAAATGTTAAGAAACATAAAGTAACTATGGTGTCCCTATGCATCGGTTTTAGTGTTTGTGTACTACGTGCACTAAAAATGGAAAGCTTATAAGCTAGTAATATTTGGGGAAATATACTTCACACACATATTCTCCTTCAAATATGTCTAAATCAGTGTAATCGCAAAATAGCAACCCATTAATTCTATTTAGCTTACAATCCTGATATATTTGGACTAAACGCCAAAGATTCAGAAATCAAATTCCACAAGTACTGCGAAAGTGTTGACAGATAAAACTATGGAAATAATTAAACTTTTCCATTTAACCAATGACTCAAGACTTAGGTACTTTGGTAGAGAAGTAACCGTGGCTATTCAGCACGGGGAGTGATCTTGCTATCCTCCTAATTGGTTCATTTGAAGCCTTTGTTACGTCCTAAAATATGTTGATCGGTGAAATAAGGACAATTTCAGATATTCATCGATAAATTAGAGTGACACGGGAGATCAAACGCGGTTTCTCACCAATACCTAACTTCAATCTCGTGCAATTACCACCTACTGCGATTAGCTAATCTCAACTGAAAAAAAACTTATTCCAAATAATCATTTTATTTCCAAGTAAATATTAGAGAAAGTCACAAAATGTCAGCCCATTTGCGCCTGTGGTTCAAAAAAAAATAAAAATTCAACTGACAGGGGCGGATTCCCCAGGCTGAATAGGGTTAAATTAAGCCCATTTACCGAAAAAGATAAACGTTAAAAAATATGCCCAATAAAAAAAAAACTCTAGTGAATTTTCGTTCAAATTAATATGCAATATTTTAATTATTCCTAACTTATTCTACAATAATATTCATTAGGATTATTAAATATTATCAGGGGGTCACTAATGCTTTAATTGTTTTTTATTTCTCCAGGATGTTCCAAAAACCTTATTCCGAGAAAAAGGCAACATAACAAAACACATTAACAAAATACCAAGTAAGTAGCAGTATAAAAAGGTACGACATTCAAATATAATATTTAAACAACTCTTTGTTATTGTTTCAATATTATTATTATCCCTTTAATGCATAAGAACGCCTCCCGGTTATTTAAAACTTTCCATTGGAAATCTTTATAATTTTTGAGGAATCAGGGGGTCTTATCAACTTTCACCAAATTTATTTTATATTGCATTTCCAATAATAAACTAATTAATTCAAATAATCAATTTCAGGGGACACCAATAAGTAACCCCCATGAAAAATCAAAACAACAAAGAAATTAGGAACAACTTAATTAATCCCAGTGTATACTGTGCATTAAAAGGTCAATAATTATGTACAAATATATGTGACCATTTATTAATCTAAGTATTTACCTTTATTTTCATGATTTTTGACCCTCGCTGAACGACTCTTTTTCACGTAAGATTAATTAGGACTGATGACGACATAGTTGTCGAACTATACTGTTAACAGTGGTGGAAGCAAAAAACAACGAAGAAAACTATAATATTATCATTTTGTACCTATTATAAGTAGTTAATATAGTATTTAAATTTATTTATTTAACGATTTTTACAGTGCTTTACTAATTTGTACAAGTACATCAGATTATACAGAAAAGTATCGAAACAGTAAATGGACGTGTTCTAGGAGACGGGTGTACTGGAGTTGATTTCTGTCTACTCCTAACATTACATACTTGATATCTAAATTTAGTCTCTACAACACTTCCTCCACCAAACTTTTCAATTCCGTTGCGATCGTTCAATGGAACAGAGTCCTACTATGACATCGGCTCAGATGCAACTGGTTCAAAACGAGTACGTTGTTCCGTTAACTCATGCGTGGTTAAGATTGACCAATTTGGAAAAGGACCCGTGACATTTCACATGGAAAATGATGAGTTGATACTTGGTGACTATTCTGACACAAATTTAAGGTAAACCAGCATTAGTAAAATATTTTGCCATAGTAAAAATAAAATAATAAAGATAATAAAGTCTTTACATAAATTAATAAATAAAGCTTTAAAAACCATTAATTTTAAACATACTTGATAATGGTTCATAAATCAAAAACCTTCGTGCTCATTTCAGTTACAAAGTTTCTCTTCATTATTTTATGTAAACCTGCATGTTTTAAAAGAAAGTGTTTTAGAAAAACCAATGGGTTTTGCTAAGAAATCATACTGCTTCCTCACTGAGATGGAAGTTGAACTGCAGTCTCCACCCCATAATGTCAATTCACTGATATAAAGAGAAAATAACTACAATATTTATTCTTATATAGTGAGAACTGTAGAATCAAAACACAAAGATAATTTTAATACTTATATTGGTATATTATAGATCACCATTTTTAAAGAAAAACAATATGACAATATCCTTCTGGGTTCGCATTAATCCTGAAGCAAAGACAAACCTCAAGTGCGACTTATTTACCGCTGGAAGTTATAATAGTAGCGGATATCGATCAAAAGGTAATTTTTGCACAGTGTCCACGAAAAAGATTGGAATCATTGGTCATTTCTCTGCTATTTTGCATTTTCAAAGCGGGGTAATTATAGAAAATATAATGTAAAATAAATTTGGTAATAGTTGACCAGACGCGCTACTTTATCACAAAATTATCATGGTTTCCAATGGGAAGTTTAATATAACCAGCAGGTATGCTGATGCATTATAGGGTTTTAAAATAGCCATTCAATGAGATGTCACATTCTAAATCTGACAAATATTTTTCTTTTTTTCCACCACAGTTTATTTCATAGGACTGTCTTGGATTGAAATACTTTTAAAGCCGTTTGAGAAAAGGACTAGGGAGACATTAATAAGGATGCCATGACGTTATTTGGTGTTCTGATTTTTAATTTAAAGTTCGCTTCAGGTTTGAATGAATTTGACATTATAAAAGTAAGAGTAAATGTAACTAAATAAGAAGTTCGCGTGTAATTAACACATGTGTAACTTAAGATTGATGTCGACTACGGGCACTCTCCAATTTTGACGTCAGAAGTAGATACATGCATAATAGACGTTTCCAAATCTCATAAATATTTGAAATTAATTTTTATAAAAATTGGACTTTAGATTCAGATTCCTCGTAACAAAAAATGTGCCTATGCTGAAAATTTAAATGTCTTACACCAAACTACGTCGTTTATAAAAATAAAATGCATATTTTCATGAGATTTGGGAAAAGGTATATTTCTACACAAAAATAAATCAACGCCAAATTGAACTAGCCATTTTAATCAATATACTACTGATATGATCCTCTGCGATTGTAAACATTCAACATAAATATTACATGCAAAATGCCGATCGTTACTTATTTTACATCGATGACTGACCTATCTATGTCTTTAGCGCTTCAACCACATCAATCGTGATTTCAGCAACATGATAATCCTTACATTCATTTAATCGGTAAATCCTCCCCCCCCCCCCACACACACACACCTTAATCCCCGCCCCCTACAAAAAATATCCATCATGATTCTAACGGTTCTCATTACAAAGCTTTACTTTTCTAGATATTTGGCTTTCTTTACTGATTGTCAGTGTTTTCTTCCATAGCAACGTACATAGCAACATAGATACAACCTTTCCTACCTGGCCATAAAAGATGCTAAGTGCGAGGTTGGGGTTTTTGCGCTTCACATCTACATATCCACTTTACGTTTGCGGTCTTTAGAGCCATTAGCTGGAGGTCATAGAGTCTATCATCAGATTCGAACTGTTACATCAACAAGCAGAATAATTTGAAAAAGTGTAAAAACGGGTAATTCAACAGACAAAATACGAGAACAAGTTGTTTCGGTAAAAATGTTACTAAAACTGGAGTTATGTGTGGCGGAACATGCCAAAAAATATGATTATTGATTATTGAACAATTTCTATTGACAATTGGAAAGTATTATATGTAGATCCATACTAGAAAATGCTGGTAATATGATACTCAGAGTTTATACGATGAGAGGTTGTATAAAGTTAAACATTTTAAATGAATGTGATATGTTGAATATTTTTAGACGAAACAAACAGAACAAACCGAGACGACATATTTCATGGACTAAAAAATTGAAATTTAATTTAATAGTGAAATTGAAAGTAAAGAGAGAACATATAAACATTTGGATTTTAAATGTAACTTAACTTAAGTTTTTATACTGATACTTAATAGGTATTTTGATAATTTGTTTTGTTATTTTGCCTTTTTCTCGGAATAAGGTTTTTCGCACGCCGGCCAAGATATCTCAAAGACAGGTACAGGTTTTTTATTAAAATTTTCAGCAGTTGTTCGTTGCAATAGATGCTGTGATATAAATTAATTAGAATTTAATTTAATTTTCTTTTTCTATTTATACCAGAGAACCCGAAATTAATTTTGTTCTTGACCTTTGACCTTCCAGATAAGAACTTCCTGGTACATTAGGAAAAATCCTTCTGCACGGCTGTTTCAGTCTATGCATGCGCGAAAAAATATCGTTATTAACGACAATTCATAATGGCCGACAAATGTCGTGCAAATGTAAACAAAGGATACCTTTACTTAAAATTGCCTTATATGGCAAAATATCGGTCCAATTTATATAAAAACTAACTTTTTTTACAGTTCAGTAGATCTACTTTGGGGTTCATCAAAGGTCTTTCTCCAACTTAAAGTAAAACAACTTCGGTCAGGCTTGGAAGTTGGTCGCGTGTAGCTGTGAAAAAAAAGCGAAATTTTATATGATGCGGTGCTTTGCAAATATTTTTACTTGTGGAGTTATTTAGAACCCATGTTTTACCTTTTTTGAAAGATTAATACTTGCTTTATCTTATAATAAGTTGGTTTGTTGCTTTCACAAATTGTATTGAAGTATTGTTGCCAGAATCTTTGACTATATTATAGTAGGAGCAGATGATGAAGAAAGCGAACCATGGTATGAATTTTCGATTTTGTATGTTATTTTATGAGTCAGAACATCGGATTAAACATATACTGTACTTCATAACTATATTATTTACATCATTGATTCTCAAAACAAACAAAGTTTAAATGAAGGGAATATTCATGTGTAGCTAGCTATATACATGCGTTTGGCTTCTGCCGTAGTATGATGTGGCTAAAAAAACAGAAGGAAAAAGTGAACTTTAATTTTTCAAAAACGTTTAACTACAACAAAACTTTTCACTTTTTTTCAGTCCAGACTCTTAATTTCACAAGGTTTGATGAAATTTAAAAACAATTCCTATAATTATTATATTAGGCGGTCGTCACTTAATTGTGGCTTTAGAATCAGCAGACCGACTCATTTCAGGAACACCAAAATTGTAGGTTTTGAGTCGAAAGCATTGTAAATAATAATAAAAAATATATCTAACTTCTAAAAAGTTCCTTAGGTTGAATAAACGTACCACAAATTAACATTGTTCCCATGACAATTTACAGTCCTGCTACTAGTGACGAAACATAACGCATGATTAATCGAGTTAAGATACCGCGTAGGTTCAACAAACAGGCTGCAGGGCATTTCAAAAGCAGAAAAAGACAAAGAAAGGTCTTCTTACAAGATTGTCCTATTTTTTAAAGAAAATTACAGCCGCCCGCCTGACCGACTGATAATTGCCTGTCAAACATGACTCTAAAGCCACAATTAAGTGATGACCGCCTTTTTATTATTGAGTATGAATGCTACAAGTCCAAAAAAATGAATCTTTTACATATCAATAACTGAATCTTTTACATATCTTGGAAAATGTTTCAAATTTGGTAACTCTATTTATAATATTAAATCTGATTAAATCAAAAAGTGTATTAAGATATATTATCACCTGATAAACCTCTGTTAAAAACTACTCCCAAACTGAATATCTTTTAACGTTACGTTATAGCAAGCTCAGATGGAAGTTTATGTTGACAACGTTCAAGTATGTTCGTAAATGGTTCCAGTTTTCACATGTGCCAATATTCCCCAACTGAAACTTCAACCTAAATTCTTGTAGAATTTTCTATTAACTGAAACAAAATCACATGTAAAATATTTTTATTCTTATTGTTGTTGTTGTTGTTGTTTTTGTTTTTGTTGTTGTTGTTATGTTCGCTCATTTTAGGTGGTAATTTACATTTCTTTATTTCAGGTATTAAATGCTTTGCTTGGGGGCGAGTTGTTGGTTCATGGATACCGAAAATGCTCTGGCGGCCTTTAATCTGTTATATTGGCTCTTCATTCTTTTAAATACGTGATGGATACTATCACCACCCTGCAAATAGATTTTTGATTTAAAGAGAAAGGTTTGCATACTGTAATCAAGCATCAAAGGCAATTGTAACGACCTGCATGAATGAAGCGTAAAAAACATGCTTATATATTTAATTGGCACAGTAATATTCATGGAAGAGTTTTGTGAGCATAAAAGTGACAAGCATATACAAGAACTAAGCCTGTGATATTTAAAGTTATAAAGCTTATTATAGACATCGCATATAAATTTATTGTATGTTTTCCATTTTATATATCCTACATTTTAGTCTATGTGTTTCAAAGTGGGATATTGATAGTTTTCCTCATGAAGAATGTTCTGTTTCGCACCAGACATTAATTTGACCAGTTCTTTAGATGTTTTTTGTTTGTATTTGTACTTATCAATTAAATGTTTCATCAGAACGTTTTCTTGCAATACGAATAGGTGTCGTTGTTAGGCTAAAAGGGCTAAACAGGTTTTAATGAAAAATATTTCCATGCATATGTTTATTTATGTCAAATGTATAAATTTTATAGAGAGGTGAAAATTATTCTAATTTTATTATAAAAATTATTTCTATGATTCTTTCTTCAGTAAAAGAAAACGTTTAATACGATTTACTTTGCTTGATTTTTTCCTCCCTACCAATACAATTTTTATTGATATATAAATATACATATATATATATACATATATATGTTTGTCGGACTGTAAATTGCAAATATATTTATTTCAAATTTGGATACACTAATTTTTGAAAATTCAAAAAAATGTTTCATGGACTATGGGAAAAAATTGTAATCTTTTTTTTTGTAATTGTAATTATTTTTGTATGTCTATATTTGATGATTAATATAAGAGCGATTTCTTAAATAAAATTTAATATATGGAATTTACCCTTGAACTTCCAGTTGAAAACTGAATAGAATTGTTTGGTAGCGAGGATTGCTTTATTTTAATATTTACAGCAGATGATACACATTCAAGGAGGTGGTGCAGAAACATGCATCTTTAAAATGTAGTTGTTATGACTTCTTCATTTCTGAAACATGTGGTTTTTAACAATCTCGGATAAATATTTGCTCCCCACACCTGCAAACTGATAACAGCATTCTGTTAAGTAATATGGCAGGCCTAATGGATTCATATGTTGGTGATATTTTTGTTTACATGTAGGACACAATGATATAACAACAATAGCATTCTCTTGCAAATGTTTGGTGAGACAACATACACAAAATACATGTTCACTGTTACTTATTATAATTGGTCATTGTAGTAGTATATCATTGCAAAGTTTACAAATAAAATGATTAATTTGTGTGTTTTCTTTTAAATCAATGTTCATATCCTTGAGATATATATTTACACCATCAGTTGGTGATTCTAGAATTTAGCATTTTATAGTTCTAGTGTATAACTTGAAGCTATGAAGGCTGTTGTTTTAGGGTGACCTTTTCTCCCCTTAAGGTTAGTAGAACGACCATATTTCCATTTTTTATTGGATGAATTGTAAGTTTCTGACTATGTGAGACTTTTGGATGAACTTTTTGCTTTTTCTACTACATTGCACATACATAGTCATGACAATGGCGTTGTTCAAAAGAATTTTTTCCAGGGGCTTCCTTATTTTTACATTTGTTTCCAGGGATAAGCTTATCATTCAAGCTGGACCAGGGTCTTTGCATTTTCTAGGGCGGTTCAACTTGGCAAGGATTAAGGCTCGTATTTCCAACCCCTCAAGTGCACTAAAGTTAACTTCTACATATATATTTACTCCCATCGAAATTGTTGTTGCTGTTTGACTTATTTTCCGGGGGGTTAAACGTGGTATCCCTCAGATTTGCAACCCCTAAAGTACATCAAACTTTACTTCTATATATTTTCCACAAAAGTAGATAACAATGTGTGTTGCTTTACATAGCTCTTAGTAAATTGAGAAGTTGCACATTTCGAGGGGGTCAATAAATTTGTAACAATTTTCCAGGAGGATTAAAAAAACAATTTCTAGGAGTAATTAAATATATCAAAAGTTTACTTCTATATATCCCTGTACGGATAAAAAAGGTATATCACCGCATATTCAACAGAGTTTGTGGAGATTATTTACGTGAGTAACTCTGTCCGCCATATTCCAGTGGTAAAATTTCGAAAATAAGCCCAGTATCTGTTGTTCTGTATCTTGCAATATAAATATGAAAGCAAAATTATGTTTCTTCTTAGATCTTCGTTAACTGTTATATTTTCAGGATATAGTTCTCATTTCGCTTCAATAACTTTATAAAGTTCAATATTTGCGTGAGAATAGTGTCTCCTAAAACTGTCTGAAGATATTGGCTTTGATAAAGTCGTTAAAACTCTGAGTTGTTTTCCCGCGGAAAGACATTATATACGGAAACACAACAACCGAAGACCCTATTTTCATTTTTGGTCATACCCTTTGACAACAAAATGACAGAGGTCGGTATATACACATGTTTGTAGGCCTATTTTACGTTCACTCTTTTTTACTTTATTGAATGCTAGACCCAGGTCTCTATGTCAAACTGTTTTCGGGAATGCGCAGACTGAAATTCGCGGGAATACACATAGTAAAACAGCCGTGTCTGATTCATATCATAGCTTAACATTATATAAACAACTCCTTAAAAAATCATCCAGTAATTATTAGTGTATATTAAGATTTTTCGGCAGGCGTGATGAACACCTTTTTGCCATGTAAGGGCTTTTTTGCTGGTTAGCATGTTAACCGGCAACCATTTTGAGTTGTTTCCACATTTTTTTGTTTTGTTATTTTATATGCTACTTTCCTAAACATATTTTGTCTATTGATTTTAGCAATTGAAAATTAGTGGGGGGGGGGGGGGGGGTGGGGGTGGCGTAAAGACAAGAAAGTTTTTAGCTTTTCTTTCAACTTAACTTGTTTTTGGTAGTCAGGTTTTTCTCCCAATAGAAAATATGACTAAATTTTCCAAGACGCACTAGTAAATGTTCCAAGACGCACTGATCACCTTTCCGAAACGCACCAATTTATTTATTAAGACGCACTAATCATATCTCTAAGATGCAGTTATCAAATTTCTATAACGCATTGAATTTTAGTGCGCACCAGTAATTTGCATTTCCAGAGCTTCAGTGTTCACAACTCATTTCCAGTGTGAACTGGTAATAACGTTTTGCTCACAACGTGTTTCCAATGTGCACTAGAAGTCAAGTTTTGCTCACAATAAAAATGTCAGATACGGGCCTCCGTACAGAAGACATTGTATTTATATTACAACATTGCAGTGCAATGTCTTCTTAGTGGCAAAATGTTATTACACATGAAACAATTATAGTGGTGAATAATATCAATTGATACTTAATACAAATATCCATGGATTAATTACTCATCACGTGACTTTTCATGAAAATATATCGGTATCAACCTTTACCCACTTTAATTTTGCCTTTATTTCCAATTAGCAACACGCCTCAGGGGCGGGTCTAGGAATGTTTTAACCGTAGTCAAAGTTTTTAATTTGCAACTGTTATTTTTGTTTTGTTTTGTTGTTGTTGTTGTGTTTTATTTTGTTGTTGTTGTTTGTTTTGTTGTTTTGTTTGCATGAAAAAAGAGCACTTTTGACCTCTAAAATCTAAAAAAGGGCACA
>JANTOQ010603788.1:0-10594 GCA_027564595.1 Bythotiara depressa
TTCTGATAGCGGAAACATCAAAAAGGAAAAAAGACCCTGGGAACGAGGTTGAGCAAGTTTAACATTTTCAGTGACGAGTCCGAAACTTTGTCACGCCGAAGCTTTTTAAAATCTTAATATTTTAAAGAAAACGCCTAACAGCTTTCTTAGGCTTATGGCTAATAGAAAAAATAACAAAATGTCTGTTTTAAATTGTTTATTCTCTCATATCGGATAAGTGAAAACTCAGAAAAGCGCTGAATTTCGTGTTTTTGGGGCTAAAACCCTCTTGCGTTCACTGTTTATTTAAGCGTAAATGGCTTTTGACCAATTTTAGATTGTCCGAATATTTTTTGCATTTAACGTATGCTTCACTCTATATATTAGCAGATTTTTTTCGACATCACGACTTTCTCGTATCTTTACATGTAATATTATATTTCGTGTTTCAGAATATTGAAGAAAAAAATATCTTGTGACGCATTTTATATGAGAAAAGTTGAGTAACTTCATTCAAACGGATAAAGAAGGGAAACGATTACCTTGCGCAAAGAATCTCTGAGTAGGATAATACAAAGCGGGTATTTCTATAGTGACTGAGTATCTCTGAGTAGGAAAATACAAAACGGGTATTCCATAGTGACTGCATAAATTATCATGTTCAAACGGAGTAGTAAACACTTTCGCTTTTTCCAGGAAATTTCGCCGCAACACGAAAATACATAAATCTACGGGGATGAGGATTTATACTGTTCGAAAATTAAACGATAAATCGCTGTAGTGGAGATGACAAGAAAGTTCTACATTGTATTGTGTGATCTAAATTCTTCAATGATATTTAATTTTACAAAAACGAGGGAAGAAAAAAATATTCACTACTATCTTAAAGTGTATATACACATTAATTTCTTGCATATTCACAAATTATTTATTACTTCTTTATATCTTCTTTTTTATAAATAAATAAAAGGTAATATATACATAATTTTCACCATTCAAGCATACTCCAGTTTCATGTAGACTGGTGTAGAAAATAGCTATTTTATCAGGATAATTACGACCAGTATTTCAGATAACAATTAAAAAAACTAGATATAATAAATTTTTCGTCTATATTAAGTGCAAAATGGAACGAAACAAACTTGTAAGTTTTTCGGTAACGTGTATTTAGCTCATAAAATGATACGTGCATGTGTAAGTAAACATATTTATCCGCAAAATGTGAAATCGATTAGAGCATGATTAAAGGAACGTGCAACGGCGTAATACACACTACATAACAAAACGCGGATATATTTTAATTTGAAAGTATTAATAAATTAATAACAAACTACGTCATATAAAATTAGAACTAGTTCTACTGTTCAAATTCTAACCCCTCGTCCAAAACTTGATATACATTAAAACTTCTGCTTACTTTCTGTTGCTTTTTTGACATTGAAAATAAATAAAAATCAAAGTAAATTTTGGTTTATTTATGAAAAGGAATATTTGATCCAGAAGATGCCAACATATCGAATATTATATCTTTATTCCTTACTTTATCAAATGTGGTATTTTTGGAATTCACATAAAAAAATATAGCGCGACGATTGATCTACTTCTTGTGACCTCAAAACATTTTCATAATGCGCCTTGTGCAAAGAAAACTTTGTTGCTAGACAATTTTTATCATGTAGTCAGGAAAATTACCTTAAAATTATTTTACGAAATCATAAAAAAGTTCTGTATCATACACTCTGTAACTAATTCAAAGTTAATACAACTTTCTGACAGCGTCATCTACAGAAAAAGTTCCTTGTATAGCTGAATATGGAAAAGTCTAGGGCATTGACTTTCTCTAATTTGTCAAAAATCCGAGAAAGTTCTTCATGCAAAACCTTTTTTTCACACAATTTGGAAGAAATAGGCTTAAACAAAATATTAGTTCAATCTCTCTACGCTAATAAATTAGAAACGAACGTGTGGAATGTTTCTAAAAACATCGAAAAGGCGCATTCACGAAGATAAACAAATAGCTAAAAATGTTATGGTTATTTCAAAGCATTGCCTTGAGTTCCAGTAGAGAGAATCTCAATCAAATGTTTATTTCTCAATAAAAAGTTTATTATAAAAACAACTTAAATTTTCCAAGGTTCGAATTTTAATGGAAGTTTATGACGCAAAATAAATAATCGTTAATTATCTTTAGAACAGTTTAGGAACTTCTAATAAAAAAAATTGTCACGAAAACGGATCTAAAATATTTATCTTAGAAATAAAACATAATGCATCGATTTTTTGCCTGTAGACACACATACACAGATTAATTCTAAATAAATATGAATTATTGCTTCGTCAAACATAAAAAACATGCTCCCAGCAGTTGTAGGAAATAATGCACGTCTAAAAAATATTTAAAATGTCTGCATGTGCGTAGTCCTGCATCAAGCTATCGCCAATAATACACAACTGTTCTGCGATCACACTCGCTACGGCTTCGTCGATGTGACGGTTAGATTTAGGTAAACACTCAACCGGTCCCTGTTGTTTCCCCTTTCTTAACGAACGAGTCGACATCTGTTTCGCTTTCATTGTATTTTCCACCTCGTCTTCTATACCGTCAAGAAACGTTGTGGTTGGCCATGGCAGCACACAGTATAACACACACACTCTTGCAACAAATTCTCCCGCTTCTTTCAAATCCAGTATGACAAAGACAATAACTAAAAAAATGAAGATTGACATAATATTATTTTTGTTCTCCATATTTACACTCTTTCAATTATCCTACCTAGTGTTGCTTGTCTGCCAATGAAAATGCAAACAAGCGACGTTTTATAGAAAAATGAACAGCAACAATTATTTTCACGCAATGCATTACAGAGAAATTTCTACTAACTTCTATGTTTCTGTCAAAAAAGCCCCTAAATTGGGCCCTCCCGTAAAACAAATTATATATCCGTGTCAATAAAACCAAAGTACTTTTTGTATTTAAAAAATAGACAAGTTCAAGCATGCTATGCTTTAATCATTTCCCCCAATAAGTGTGCTCCTCACGTGAGTAAATGTTTCTTAGAAACACTAATCCGGGGGAAGTTCCCCAAATTAAATTCTTACCCAGTACGTTGAAAAATTTCTTTTGTTGAATTCTCAAGATTCTCATAAAATATTAAGATATATTTCGGGAATTTACCAATATGACATGAAAATTATTTCACGCAAAAATAATGGGGGTGTTGTAGTGATTTTCAATTAATTACTCCATAGCTACTAAATTTAAGGCAAATTTTCACTAGACGACTTTTTCCTGCAATCTGATTGGCTGTTGAAAAATATCACTGGAACAAAGTAGAAACTCGTTCAACTTTTTTTCTGTCCGCGCGGAAGAAAACAAAGAAAAGTCGCCCCGCGCGGAAATTGTCGCATCATGGAAATTCGCCTTTAAAAGGGTAGGATTTACCGCACTAGAATGTATCTTTTCAGAGCCGACACAGACCTAAAGGGGCAGTTTTTATGTAACAAGATTTCCCGTTTGAAAATTCAGAATGCTCTAGTTTCTAAAATGGGTATGAAGAATATTTTTAAAGAACAGAATACCTTTTTCTTGTAAAATGGACACAAATATTCACTCTAAAAGTAAAAGGGAAATTTCAATTCAATCAAAACGATTGTTGTGGCAAGTGCCTCCCCTGCCCCCTGTCCCGCCGGCCCTGTTTACAGAACTAATTGACAGGTATTAATTTCTGTGACAACACTCTGCCTTTCTGTGAAAGGTTTCTTCACGTGAACAAATATTGTAGGCAATATGATCTTTAGTTTATGCAGAATATGTAGCTACTACATTTTTGGTAGATCTATTTGCAGCAGACTAAACATAAATGAAACTCTCAAAACAACAATATTAGTAAATATTTTCATAACAATAGCTAACAATGTTTTATCAGAAAATACTTATACTACTTCAAACTACTTATTCATATGTCATACATTCCTAAATTCTAACTAACGGGCATAGCGTATAAGGGATATACTAAAATGACTACACGGGTGTAATTTGGAATATTTACAATGATTTTTTGTGCAAACCCAAAGTTGAAATATCCAGGTTGAAATCAACTAAAGTTTATCTACCGATATTTCAAAACATTGGTACCCGGATACTTACTGCGATATTCTGAAACTAAAAACACTTTTTTTTTCGCATTAAAAGTCACAGGGTATTTCGAATCTGCTCCGTTGTTCCGAGAAAAATCAAACTCTCGTACAGTAGCTATACAACAACCACCTCCGTTATCAGGAAATTGATTATGTAGTTTCCCACTAGGTAAATTACGTGCCATGTTTCCTTTCCTTATATATATCAGTCTGAACAGTAACAGCAAATCAAAGCAACTTGGGCATGTCGCAACTCACCTTCAAAATAAAAATTTCACAAAGGCCAAATGAGCAACGCACTCTTTCTCATCTTCAATGATTCTAACGCAGTAGTAAGTTTTACACAAATTTGGCGGGAATAAAAACATAAACAAACTTTTGCATTATGGGATATCTCATTCATGACTTGACGTTGCAGGTCTGGCGTTTTAAATTTTGATTGGCTTTTGAAACATTTTCGAACGTCTTGATAGCAAATCATGTGACTCTTTGCAAGAGTATGGACACGTGATCGTGTTTTTGTTTTTCACTCTACATTATACGCTTCAAAGCATTTTTGATAAACAAAGCACATTTTTGTATCAGCGATTGACGCAGCAAATTTTTACTAGAGGAACACTCTCCACCACAAATATCTTCAAATATATATTTTCATTTTTCACGGTGCCAAGCTCATTTTACGTATTCTGAGCACTCATTCTTCAGTTCTTTACAGTTGTTACATATATTCTCGATCACGGAGGGTGCTATTCAGATATACGAATGTAGAAAAAATAAATATTTGATTTCGTTTCAACACACTAAAAATACCAATTGATATGTGTATCAATTTATTACCACAGAATAGCGGCAATTTCTTTCCCCCCTGCGCTTTGGATACATTAGATGGTTTGAGGTAGCAATTATTCGTTTATTTCAGCAAAAACACAAAATCTTCATATATAAATAAATTCAAACTGAAACAACAAGTTCTTGAATTATTACGTAAAAAATAACTCATGACAAATTAACGTTAGAAAACAAGCCAAGGGAAGAACGTATTTTTGGTATTAGGTATAATTGTCGAGAAGGAAACGAAGAAAACAGGAATCGCTTCTCTATTTCTTTGGCTTCCTCTATTCATCATTCCAATATGTCACTCAATGCTGCGACAATAGTATAGTTGTTTTAACAATTTGCAATTAAATTACTGATAACGTTCCACTAATTTCAGATTTCAGACACAAATTCAAAGTTTTACGATTAGGAATTACGAATAGTGCGAACTGGGGGTAAACTCAAAGGCTAACTACTTGATTATCTTTGTTTTTCCCCGTCTATTTCTTAGAACCACCCCCTTAGGATGACAATAAACTGGAACATGAAGAATTCAAAGAAATACCAAATAGAATAATGCAATATGTGCAATACTATATATAAAAATTACTTGAAATTATTTTAAAGTAGCTGAACAAATCATCATATTTCTTTCGATAAAATAAATACAAAATACAAACGCGTAAACACTTAGGGTGATGTTACACATCAATGTACATCATATAATAGAATTCGAGGGAAAAACCATCCACCCGGAAAATCTGACACCCGTTTATAAAGTAAATACCATCGTGAAGAGGATCGCATTTCCCAGAAAACACTTCCTCTACAATATTTTAGTTTTTTGTTTGAAATTATTGTTTCTTGACTGTCACACGAGTAACTTCTGCGGAAGAATACACAAAGGCTCCGTGACGTACCCATCCCACTAAAAGTTCTTTCATAATGGTTTCAGAGGATATTGCCAATATTTAATATTAAACATACTACTCACTCTCCTTCATAAACAAAGGAGAAGGAGAACACAAATATTTAAAAGTTTAAAAATTTGCATGCTGGTAGAAGTAATCAAGTAGAACGCAAGGCGCATTATGACTATTTTTGCTGACGAACCCTTAGTTAGACTTCCCGTTGCGAGTAGGTATGAAACAATTCAATATTTCACAAATTTCTCATACACATAAAAATCTTGTTACTCTCACCTCAACAGTTACACATTAAAGATAGGTTTTGAACAAAATTTTTTTGTATTTTGTTACATTGTTATATTTAAAACAATAAAAAAAACGTGGTCTTGCTTTTGAGCGAGTTAAAAGTGCACAGGCAGCTGACCTATGAACCTGAACTTCACTTTAACCTGATCAGCTAACGTCAATTTAAAACAACTGGATTCTAGTTCATAACTGGCGGTAAAAGTCGCGACCGCGACTTTGCCGCTAGTATTTGATACAACAAAAGAACTTGATACAACTGGCGACTGCGACTTTTGCCGCCAGTACTGTGGCATTAAATGTTAAGATCTGGTCACTAAAGTATACGAGTATAACAGTATCCAAGTTAGAAGGAAATAGAACTGGAGGCCGCCCAGTTAACTTATAACTAGCGGCCGTGTTATAATTGACGATAGCGGCTTACAACTAGCGACCGCGAGTTTTACCGCGAGTTATGAACTAGAATACAGTTCGTCTAAATCAGCCACGGTACGTGCTTCATTTTTTTTAAATGGTTTTTCCTTCACCGCTAATAAAAGTAAATGTAAATTTTTATTAATTCGTGATTCTAAAACAAGTACAAGTACTGAGGCATTAAATGTTAAGATCTGTTCACTAAAGTATGCGAGTATAATATACATATACAGTATCCAGGATAAAAGGAAGTAGAACTGGAGGCCGCCAGTTAACTTATAACTAGCGGTCGTGTGTTATAATTGACGATAGCGACTTACAACTAGCGGCCGCGAGTTTTTTCGCGACTTTTACCGCGAGTTATGAACTAGAATACAGTTCGTCTAAATCAGCCACGGTACTGCCTCATTTAAAAAATCGTTTTTCCTTCACTGCTAATAAAAGGAAATGTAAATTTTTATTAATTCGCGTTTCTAAAAATTCTAGAAATCTTTACTAGACTCCTTTTTTAAAACCTAGACTAGACACGGATTTTCTCCTCAAGAACTACGGTCTGCATTGAGCCTGGTTTCAATAATGTATGATGTAGCGATCGATTTCATATTCATTTTCACTTTCGTAAAGGCCGGTTTCCATTGAAAGTAAATTACTTTACTTTACTAGAAAAAGCACGGGAGGGCAGTTTACGAAGTTTAAGATTTTTAACTTAAACTGCTTTGGGTGCATTTTTTTTAGCTTAGCCAATCAAAAACGCGGAAAAGGCACACCCTGGGGGCCCCCTGGAAATAAACACGCTTCAAGAAAGTATTTTAACCCTTCAATGTATAACTTCTGGTTATATTAAACGTCTCATTGGAAATCTTTATAATTTTATGAGGACCCAGGGGGTCTAATCAACTTTTACCAAATTTATCTTACATTATATTTCCAATAATTGACCCCCTGGAAGAAGCAATATAGCAGGAGATATGATGAATGATTTGATTTCTTTCCGGGACACTGCGTTAAAGGGCTAAACACCCTTCAAGAAAGTATTTATATACTTTTATTAAATATTAATAAATATTTCTGCCTAACCTTTATTATATTGATATCAGTATATCTGACTACTATATCTGAGGGAAAATTGGATCTTAGACGTTCAAATTATGCCGTAAACGACTTTGTGAAAAAACATTACAATTATATTAGCTAGAATAGCAATGTGACTCAGAGACCCTAGAATACTAGTTTGATAAGCATCCGTATATGAATAAACTCTAAAGCCGGATTTCAACTTACTGAAACTTTTCCACATAAAAAATTTAAACGATTTTGATTGCTTGAGACAAATTTTCCTTGGACAGAAATTTAAAAAGTTTAAAATTGTCAACACTTTTTAATGCTATACTTGGAAAACTTTCCGTCCATGGAAATATTTCAACAAGTGGAAATCCAGCTTTACTCCCACAAACTAACGTAAAATTAAACACTTCCAGACCACCCAATAATATATATAAATATAGTACAGTGACTGTTTGCAAACATACTTAGACGATTAGGAATAATATGGTGGTTTTTTCACATGAATACCGTACTCATTTAAAGCTGGTGCTAAATCGTCCATTGTCAACGTGTACCGTTTATCTTTCCCTGATTTCCGAGAACTCTGTCCAGATCCTCTCATTTTACAATGTTGCAAAGCATCGTGGGCAATGTCTGAAATAAACTTCTGTGATGCTAATGATATGAGGCGTACAATCCTAGGATCAGTGGATTCAAACCCAGCTTGTTGCATATAACTCACTGTGACAGCATCAGGGATTGTTGGCACATAATCTTCCAGCTGTGACAAAAATTCGGGTAAATTACTTCCACCTGATGGCATGTTATCATCCTGTCGATCCAGCTCAAATGGGTTGTGCTGTTGTTGAGCTTGCGCAGCTTGCAAGTGGGCCTCTTCCACGGCTTTTTCATTCAGTTTTTGTTGAAGTACATTTATATCAGGTTTCCTATCAGGAATGTTTGTTTGATTCAAAAGTGATTCAGCCATTTTCGCACAGATTCAGTTAATAACTTGTCATGGTATCTGGTGAAACAACAACAAGGTATAATACAATAAGATGAAGAACATAATACACCGATGGCTCTTTAGGAAACCTTTTCATTTACATTGTGCTCCTAGTTCCACACCAAACACTACAAACACAGTACATATAACTAGAAACAAAGGGTCTATTATAGGTTACTATTAAAGAAGTTACAAACATAGTGTTAATTTTAGGGTCGTATATAATTTTTAAAATGCTATTTAAAGAAAAAGTTCAGTCAAAAATTAAACTTTTCATGATCAAAGAAAAAACAATCTAAGTATAACTTTTTAGGGAGAATGGCACTAATGTCAGCTATGATGTCAGGTGAGGCGAAGAAAAACTGCGGACAAAATTTCTTTTTTAACAACTTTGCAACCGCTACACGAAAAGTTATGAAGTTATATAAAATTATAGGTTAATATCAAATTATAAGGTTCAGTGTTGCAAATAAGGCACTTTTTTATATACAGAACAGTAAAAAATTATTGTGATATTTGCACATGCTTAAATCAGTGGAGATGAGAAATACTCTAAACATTTTATTGAAAAAATATATTTCAGGTATCGAATTAACTAAAAATAATATGTAAAAAAGGATTCCACATTCATTTTACCTGTTTTTTTTACACTGTAATTTTCTATTTTTTCTGATTTTTTAATGCAATTATTAACTGATAATTAAAGTTTCTTTATATATTACATAATCAGTTATTTCTTATTTCTTATTTCTTTTACCCAAATGGGGCAAAAGGTAGAAAAGCAAAAAACTTAATTTTTGCATTTGCATCAGACCGTGCCCATATTTGTTAGGTGGTAAAATATTTGTTAATTTTTTTTAAAAACTAGGATAAATTAGTTGTTTTTAGTGTTTTCAAATGAATTAGTTTATTTAGTAGATTTTTTTCAAGGTCTCCTTTATGTGTATAATATATATAATGATATAAATCATTGTCTATAAAACAAATTTTTTTTATAAACAATAGAAACAATAAAATACAATATTGTAATAAATCTTTCAAGATTTTATAATCTGCAGAAGCACTAGGCCATGAAAATGATAAGAAATGCATTCAAATAGCTATTTTCGAATTTAAAAGAAGCATATTCGGTTCAAAGGGAAGTAAAGAAAAGAAGAAAACAACATTTACAACAAATTAAAATTAAATTTTCGGAAATGGTTAATTTTTGAGCAAAATTGGGCAACATTAAGATGTCAAAAATATTCTGATGACATCATCAAATATTACTATTCCTACCAAGTTTTATGGAATGTGAATTAGCCAATCCAAACATTGATTACAGTCATCAGGGGATATTCTAGAACACTAAGGGGAAAGTCCGCTAGTAGTGAAAAGGGCACTTAATAGTCAATTTTTGTCAATTATTTTTAAAATTGTGTAAAAGTTTAAGAAAAAAGGCACTTTTTCTAGTAATTTCACAAGGGCAGCATCCGAAATCCGGACCCTCTCTTGACCTAGAATAAGACCTGGTCATTTTTGCCCCCTGCAGGAATAACATCACATATATTTTACTAGGCCAGCTGCATCTCCACAGTACTGTATGTTAAAATCCATTATTCCATAATCCAAGAGTCTTTTAGTGAGATTAAGGGTTGGTCTTAGACACACATGAACACAAATTTATTATTCCATAATCCAAGAGTCTTTTAGTGAGATTAAGGGTTGGTCTTAGACACACACAAACACAAATTTATTATTCCATAATCCAAGAGTCTTTTAGTGAGATTAAGGGTTGGTCTTAGACACACAGGAACACAAATTTATTATTCCATAATCCAAGAGTCTTTTAGTGAGATTAAGGGTTGGTCTTAGACACACACAAACACAAATTTATTATTCCATAATCCAAGAGTCTTTTAGTGAGATTAAGGGTTGGTCTTAGACACACATGAACACAAATTTATTATTCCATAATCCAAGAGTCTTTTAGTGAGATTGAGGGTTG
>JANTOQ010603899.1:0-10593 GCA_027564595.1 Bythotiara depressa
TCAATAATATTGAAAACTAACATTGAAAAAAAAGTTCCGAAAATTACATTTTGGCAAAGTTTAAAAAAAACACTGACATAGATCGTTCTGACATATCAGATATAATGCTTTTTTCCAGAGGGTTAATTATTGGAAATATAGTGGAGAATAATTTGGTAAAAGCTGATACGACCCCCTGGTCCCTCATAAAATTATAAAGGTTTCCAATGGGTAGTTTAAAATAACCAGGAGGTTTGCTTATGCATTAAAGGGTTAACAAGGTAGTTCACCTACTCTCTATTACAGATGCAAATAAACAAACAGTTGAAAAAGATGGCGTGATATAGGTGCAAGTTTACGACCAATTGTTGGAAATAAATCTGAATGAGGTGGTGGTAATTCATAACTCATATGACATTGACAGGTTGGGTATATATCTGAAGATGCAGCAGTTTCCTCCAAAAAACCTTCTTTACCATGTTTCCTACCCTGATCTAGAATGGCTTGCCGTTGTTCTAGTTTAGTTTTTGAACGAACCTGTAGCGTTGTTTTATCTCTAATTGCTTTAGAGAATATGACAGTAATATAGTTTGTGCTCGAGACAGATACTACTGTCCTTTTAGCCTTTTTACTATAAATTTCGCACGTTCTACGAATAACGACTTGGGTAATTGTTGCTCCTAAATCAATAGCACCAAAAACAATTGCTAATGGCGTACCAGTACTAGTTGATGCACGCCTGCACCTGTTCTGATCACACTACTAGTGAGTAAAGTATGATCAGTATTTGTAGAAATGACGGAATATGGAGTTTATCCTAGTTCAATAATCTATTTGTTCAGAAATTCTTCTACTTGTTCAATTTTATTTAATCTGGAAATACGAGACCTCTCATTTTATCACTAAACCATTGATCTTCAAAATCTTCTCTCAAGTAGCTCTCTCGACATTGCTAAATTTACACCACTAGGAATAGTTAAATCAATATGATTATCAACTGTTTGATTCGATGTACCAGGAATGTTTTAAACGCAGTTTTAAGTCCCTTTAGGGTGTAAATTCCAGCTGGTAATTATATTATACCATTTTGTGAAACAGCTCGCTATCAGTTAGCTCATAATGTGTTTGACAGGAAAGATTATTTGAAATTATGGTAATACCAACTGTATTTACGGTTTATATTACAACATCTACGTTAAACATAAGTGTGCAGCATTTAACACATGGTAATGGTTTAATAAAAGCAGTCTATAAATTGTTATGGTTTAAGAGTGATAGGGAATGAAGAGGATCTACATTGTATGTCTATACTTTAACCCTTTAATTTACCTCCTGGTTATATTAGACTTCCCATTGGAAACCTTTATAATTTTATTAGGAACCAATTTTATATTATATTTCCAATAATTAACCCCTGGAAAAAGCAAAATCGTAAAGAAATTACCAATGATTTGATTCCTTTCCGGGAACACTGCATTAAAGGGTTACCCTGTGTTGAGCTAATACAAAATGAGTATCATGACTGTCATAATACAAATTTGTGTTTCTATATCTTAGAAAAATAACTGTAAATAGTAGATTCCACTGATTGACTCACTCTACTGCAGAGCACCAACCTCTTTCGTAATGTCAAAACTACGAATGACAGTTTCTCGCTTGCTTGCTTTGGGAGGATTAACAGCCGTGTCAGGCTCATCATTTGCATTATATCATCGTTATTCTTTACTTGGTTATACACATGTAGCTGAATGCAGGAGAGGTGTGGATCTAGTAGACTATGGCAAGAAGGATCGCGAACCATTGTTAAGTGAGAAGCCATATTGGGATGATGATTGGGATCGACGAAAATCAACATTAAAGTCAAAGCTACAAGAAAATGTAGAAGTGAGAGTTCCCGTGTTAGAGAAAAATGGTGCAACAGCAGAAATACCAACAGCCACTAGACATGTACTTTTAGTTAGGCATGGTCAATATGTTATGGACCCTGGTAGTCCTGAAAATAAGGTGCTGACTGCTCTTGGCAGGTATGAGTGTTTTTTAAAACATATTAAGAAAGGGAATTGGTTTCTAAGAGCTAAATTATGTGGTGATATTTTATCACTGGAAGTTACTTGATGGCACCTGATTCCCCAAATATCAAATTTGCATTTTCCCGTAGTGAATACGCTATCTGTATCTCTTTTTTTTAACGGTGTTAAAGTTCATGAATACAGGAAAATGAGAAGAAATTTAAGTAGTATGTAGTGTTTGGAGACTTGGAGCTAAGTTCAGAGTGATTTTAAAACAATTTGTAAAAGTCTTATTTTCTGTGATTTTGTGAAATATATACAGATTATGTTAGTTTATTTAGAGATAAGATTTGTTATTGTTAATATAGTAGTTTTTATGTTTTAAATTTTTGTCTACTTGCAGGCGACAGGCTGTTGTAACTGGAGAACGTTTAAAAGCGTTAAATTTAAAGTTTGATAAAATGACTGTTTCAACTATGGTCCGTGCCAAGGAAACTGCAAAATTGATCCGAGAGTCAATACCAGATGTTCCTCAAACAGACTGTTCTCTTGTTAGAGAAGGATTACCTTGCCCACCTGAACCACGGGATTGGCTACCTGAACGTTGGGTAAGTGGTTGCGTACCTTTGAATTGTATTGTATTTTCTGTCTTACAATTTAATCAAAAATATGTTTTTATATTATTTAAATATAATAATTTGTGATCAGTATATGTCATTACTAATTTTCAGCGCAAAAAGCACCGATAACTAGTTAAACGTAATAATAATAAAAAAAATCAGTTTAAAGTTTATGTTCGGGCATACAGTTTAACAATAAATAGAATAACCGGAAGCTTAAATATTTTTAATAAGTAATCGAGATAGAAAATACTTATCTCCTTAACTAAACACTACATTTCCTTCGCAAACACACTACACCGGCTATATTAGTATGTGTTGTAAAAATAAATAAATAAATAAATAGATTAACCAGAAGCTTTAACAGTAAAGGAGATCGTATTTCGTAATTCTATATATTCAACCTCACTTCCAGTTTTTACTCTGATGATGACCTCTGGAAGTGAGGTTGAATATAGAGTATTACGAAATACGATCTCGTTTACTGTTAAAGCTTCTGGTTAATCTATTTATTAATATATATACTTTTTTACAACACATACTAATATAGCCGGTGTAGTGTGTTTGCGAAGGAAATGTAGTGTTTAGTTAAGAAGATAAGTATTTTCTCCAGCCTAATTAAAAATACACATTGCAAATTGGTTTTAAATCATTATCTACTTAATTTCTGGTTGACATTAACAATTTCTGGAATAAAAATGCCGAGAATAAAGCTAGAATTTGCAAGAAATAGTCTACTTCATGAGTGCAAAGTTATATAACGACCTAACCCTTAACGTACGACAGTCAGCAACGTTTACAGAATTTAAACAAATATTTTTGTAAATAAACTTTGTTTTTACCCTGTATTTGTATCATAATTTTTTAATAGTTTTTTTAGTTTTTTACACAGGACACATAGTGATAGCAGTTTATTTAAAAACTGACATGTAAATCCTGTATAGATATTCAGAAATAAATAAATAAATACAAAAAACACGAAGAGAAGTACCAGAGACACACAGAGAAAAAAAACAAAGAAGAAGTGTTGAGCTGATGGCATAGAAAGTTTTATGTTCATTTAACTTTATATTTACATTAACTATGGTCCAGGTAACTGTGCTGTTGTTGGTTGCTAAAACAACTCCTACCAGTAAAAAATATTTGAATTTCACCCATATATTATCCAAGAAGAATGTGGTAGCAATCCATGATAGCAGATATTTTGCTTCCCAAGTAATAATCGTTACAAGATACAATGTGATAGACGGGTGAAAGCAATGAGGAGGATTGAAAAAGACAAATCTTTGTGGTATCCAAAGTCAAGTGATCTTGTTTGTAGTGACCAGTTTGTTGATAAAATGCCAACCGTTGGTCACCCTGACACTACCTTGCTTCCTGATTATGAAAAGCAGCGGGTTTTTTGTTGTTTCATGAACAATGAAATAGGAATAAAAATATAAAATTTATGCTGATCAAATGTCATCACCAGCAGCATTTTTCTGTGTACTTTACCTTCCTCATCTGCTACACCAATAACACCTTCACCTCTTCCTATTGCACATACATCTTCAACTTCAACCATCTTGTGGATCAGTTGTGTAGTGAATAGCGCTCTTGTCTTGTCTTTGAGCGATTAGGGTTTGATTCCCTGATAGAGACGAATGATTTAATTCTTGTTGTGAAATTCACGGGTGAGACATTGAGAAATGTCTCCACGTGGAGTGACCTACTGTCCTCGCGGAGCCACGCTCATTAAATCTTATACGTTGTGCGCGTCACTAGTCTGGAAATATGTAATATTTGCTCTCGTCAGCTAGTGGTGCGGTCATGTGCAGTGTGCATGTTTGTAAGGTGTCATTGGGACATCTAGTCTAAATAGAAAAAAACAACAAAAAACCAAAAAAAAACCAACAACTTCAACACTTTCAGTTCATAGTCATGAAACACCAGCAGTTGATGCTTCTTGTTCTGGTTGCTTGAAGAGGAAGAGCACATTTGCCAATACAACACTAACAACATTTGCATGTAGTAAAATCAAAACACCAAACCTGAAAATGTACGTTGCAATCCATAGGGCTTCGCTCACTACACTCTTATAAGTAGTTAGATTATTTGAATTCGCGGCTATATAAGCCATTTATATAACCAGTATGCGATTTGGTAAATAATTAGTTTTTCATTGTTTAGAAGTTTTACCAAGACAATCCAAGAATTGAAGGAGCCTTTCGAAAATATATCCATCGTGCAGAGCTCTCACAAGAGACAGACAGTCATGAGTTAATCGTTTGCCATGGGAATGTCATTCGTTATATTGTGTGCAGGTAAGTACTATGTGATGTTAGGACGATATATTAACCCTTAGACTCAGAAGTATATTTAAAAAAAGTGCGAATTTTTCACCAGTTTCGCTGCAACGGATCTCTTCACAGCAGCGATTCGTTGCACTTTAACGACATCAAAACTACACTATTAGACGCGAAATGTCACGTACATTACAACGCACTAACTTTCATTTGCAAACGGTAACAAACGGTACCACAAGAACGCAAATACGCGTCTTTCAGAGTCAAAGGGTTAATATGCAAACTAGATGTTTACAACTTTAGTCAAGGAAAAAGTCTAGAAAACAAAATTCGTGGATAAACTAAATTCTCACCAATAGTAATTGGAAAGTCACTGAACCTTTTAAAATACCATTCTGTTTTCAAATCATTCTTCGGATTTCTTATGCCCTATGTTATAAAGTTCCATAACTTCTACGAACGTGACATGTTAAAACAATGTTTATATAATGCTTTTATGTAGATAGCTTTTCAATTTTATAATTACAAATCTCGAAATCTTGCAAGCATGCTGTGTAACGATGTAAGACAATACAAAAAGGATGTGTCGCAACGTTAAAAAAGCGTAAATGTTTACCATATATTATAATGCTCTATTTGGAGAATAAAACCATGTTCTTGTTGGTGATCTCATTATTCTTTGTTGAATTCTGAGCGTAAACTGCAGTATACACGCGTATATTTTTAACAAGCAAGTTGCTTGGCAATCGGTGATTTTGTGATTTACACATTAAAGTCAAGTACAGCATACTCTCGGTATAACGAACCTCCAAAACTTCTCGCTATAACGAACTAAACGTTGATTCCCATGGCTTTTTGTTAACAAACTCGTTATAAAAAACTCAGTTTATTCTTTTTTCTTTTTTTGCACTTGATGTGCAATGAAGAAGTTTTGTAATTTTTGTGTTTTTTATTCCTACACAGTAAGAGGGAAGGAGAGGGTTGTTAACCATATAACCTTTTCATTTTAATATTTACTTCACGGTGCCCGGCAAGAATTTAGGTTTCGAAAAGTTACAAGCGTAATATTTTGAGGATACTGTAAACACTTGTCACACATGTTCACATGTTCACATATTCAGTATTATATAGATATTCCATTTTCTTAAAAACAATTGCACATTAAAGTATACATTTTCTATATCCTGCATTATTCCTCTACCTAATGGTATGACTCAATTTACCTAGATTTATTTTAATTTAGGGAAAAGAATTTGTCACTCATTTCTTTTTGTAACTCTTGTAAAACGAGCTATAAGTCCCCTCCAGGAAAAAAATATTTCATAAAAAACACATGGTTCGAAAATTTATCTATCAATTAAAGTCGAAAGACAACCTTTTGTTGCTCTGGCTTTGCTGCATGGAATGAGAGCCATTTTGTTACGTTTTGATAAAGATGGGGAACTTGAAGCTCCGGAAGGACAGAGTTTCACTGGATGTTCTTGTTACGAGATAACAAAAACGCTTTATGTTGCGTTCATAGTTTAAGAAAAAATATATTTACAATATTTAACAAACGAGTATCTCACCTCAAAGTACCTTTATATTATAGGTCGACAGCAAGGGGTTAGCTTTCTTTCACAAATTAAATTACCATACACGGTTATACTGTATACTGTATACATTCCTCACAAAAGATTTCGATATTTTTTTTCTGTGCCCCATAAAAGCTAAGGTATTAAGTAATATTTATTTTGAATAAGAAGTAAAAAATTTAATTTTGGTTACGTGAAAAAAGGGTGAGATAAATAATTTTTCCTAACTTTTCCTACTTACCTTACTGTTACGTTTTTACACAATGCAAATTATAAAAATTAGAAACATATTTGAGCATCTTCGTGAATACTCACATTCTACTCATTTAAAATGCAAAAACATGTACCGATGTTATTAAAGAAAATTAAAGATTTTATTAAAGAAGAACAAAAGCTTTAGAATGGGAAATTCTTTCTCCGTACTTCTATAACATATACACAGAGCAGCTACTAACAAATATAAACTCGATGCATGTTGGTACAATGATCTGTAACACTCACACAGCGATCACTGCATATACTGACGACGTCATTTTCATGAGTGCTACTCTATCTGGTCTGAAACAACTCATAAATGAATGTGAAAAATACGGAAAGGAAAACCTCATTAAATTCAATCCAATTAAAATCGAGTTTATCATGTCTGGAAGGAAGTTCATTCCTAATCCTAATATGTGTGTTGCTGGCAGTTTAGTCAAACCAAAATCATCACTTGTTCACTTGGGGGCACTAAGCAATTATAATCATTTAGCTGACATTCAACACGCACATACAACACACACCAATTAATGGAAGCATGGGCAGCTGCGACACATTAATATCATCTGGTATCAGATTCTGTCATCCAAACACCATTAAAACACTTTATCGTGCTATAATCATACCAAAGCTAACTTATGGTTTAGAGTTATGTACTTTTTCCGATGAGTATATTCTATCCCTCGAACAGCATGCAAGATCTATGTTAAAGTATATCTTCAACTTATCTAAATATATTGCATGATGCTCTTAACATAGCTTCGATTCGTGATACCTACACAATAATAAGCTGAATCTATTTATCCATCTCAGCGCCAATGCCATTACAAAGAAGATCATAATGCACCAACTATCTACCCCGACCATCCGTAACTCATTTCTGCAGAATGCAATTGAAATATGTCAACTACACAATATCAATATACAGGATATTACCATTAGGCGACAGTTTACTAAAATATGTATCTCTGAGAATCTTACCTGTAGTGCAAGAAATAAAGGAATGTATTAATACTTGGTATCTATCGAAGAGCAAAATATATAGTTAACGAATAAAAACATGTGATGAACCTTATTTATACGACATTCTATGTCTAGTTTAAATATAAAAAAATAGCCCAATTATCTCGTCACCCGCTTGGGAAATTTGTATATCTATTTATAAATTAAATAATACCCGCCCATATGAAAATGAAATAAAACAGATGATTGCGTATTTTATAAAAATCGCGGAATTACGCGCATTCAGTTGTTGAACTTCGACGTACTGATGTAAATAGAGCCTAGGATGGGATGTAAGTTGGTTTGATCCTCAGGAATATTTACACCAAAAATAGTTACACATTTGTATTAATAAACACAAAATAAAATACTATCGAACACAAACGTTTTCTTGTTCGTATTATCACAATGCAAGAATTACCTGATACGCTTTTTGTATTCCTCCGTAAACGTATTTTATGAAATGTTCTACGTCTTGAACTTTCAACTCACATTTCTGTTGTATATACAGTAAACATCCGATAATTCGAAGACCCGATAATTCGAATTTTCGCTAATTCGAAAGATGTTTTTATTCCCTAGAGCATTTCCCAATACTTCCCTACAAAATCCGTTCGATAATTCGACGTCCGATCATTCGAACTTTCGCTCATTCGAACGAAATATTTATTCTCTTGGGCTAAAAAAGGGTCTGTAATTCGAACTCTATAGGATCAAGGGAAAAAACCCAAATATTTTGAAAAATAAAACTTCGTTTTTGTACATAACACGCATTTTACTGTTCTGGTAATTTCTTTTTGAGAATAATCTATAGAGGATAGCTGTCCGTCAAAGTTCAAAATACACGGTACTTTCATCTCCTCACCATCGTCTAGATTGATTTGTTTGCAGCATTGGAGGTCCTTCAAAGCTACTCCTTTTCTGTGAAGACAGCAAGCTGAACGGAACTGTGATGTCGTTGTCTACCTCTGTCCACAAAGAGTAGATTTCGCGCTGTAAACAAGTTAGAATAGCCGATTTTTTCAGTAAAATATGATTTGACAGAAAAAACAACTTTAGCATAATACATTGTGTCTTTCTTCCATTTTACCATAATTTTTTCGCCACTTTCGAGAATTCGAACATTCGCTAATTCGAACTATTTTTGCGTTCCCAAAAGAGTTCGAATTATCGGATGTTTAATGTACGTACCTAAACTCTTTTCATGATCCACCATTTCACTCGTCAATCTCTCGTGTTTCTTTCTCTTGCCCTTGAAATAAAAGAAAGGCGTCCTTCCCAATGTGATGTGATATTTCTTCTATAGTTCCGCAATAAATTGCCAGTTTCAGCATAATTTTGCCTTCAATATTCAGCAATATATTGTTGCAGTATAAAATTGACTTACGCTTCTGATACTTTGTGTAAGTTACCTAAGGTTTTAAACATTAATTTTGTTCGTTTTCTTTCAGGGCTTTGCAGTTTCCTCCGGAAGGCTGGCTCCGCATGGATATAGGCAACTGCGGCGTTACATGGTTAACTATTTTCCCTAATGGTCGTGTTTCATTACGGGGGCTTGGAGATACGGGACACTTACCAACCGACATGGTCACCTTCAGTTAAATGTAACAGTTGTGTGTTGGCCTTTTATTTTCTGTACAGGGTTACTCCATCTAAATTGTTTGCTAACCATCAGAATTGTTCTGAAAGTGTGCATCCTTCATGTTATACGCAACTATAAGATTGTTACATGTTGGTGCTAACGATACTGATGATGAATTCTGATGATTCCAATGCATTCAGTTTCACTTGATGGTTAAGTGGAGTTTAGATGATTAAGATGCGATAAAAAATGATGTCTGGAAGAGATGTATTTAATAAATTGAGAATTTGTTGTTAACACTTGAATACTGTCAACATTACAATGTGATTTCTTCCGCTTGTTGAACACTATTTTAGTAGTATCTTCAGTTCGTTCTCTGAAGGATTAGATTTTAAAGAAAGTTTAACAGACTTTTAGTAAACATGAAATAGATATGTGACTTTTTGCGATTACATTCTAGTTGTTTAAATAGTTTGATATTCAGCAGGCCCCACCCTGTAAATATTATTTATATTTATATAATATTTTGTATAATTATACATTCTCTTCCGAGGATGATTCCAGTGAGTTCCGTAAGCTTAAGTAAATAATAATAAACTAAACTATGAACATATGTATTTTCATTCTTTCATCATGTTTATATCATCAGTTTTATGCTTTATTTTTCTTATTATATTTTTATGTTTTGAAATACAAAATTAACAGAATGAGAAAATTTTATTCTAATTTCTATGAACTAGAAAACTTTCCGAATTAACCATTTGCGCGAAAGGTTTTCGTAAGTAAAAGCGTTTATTTTTTTACAATGTAATTTGGACTTTTGTTTGTTTATTGTTTCAACTACACGCACATGCGACCTGAAATTCTCCGAGCAATGTCTGTTGAACAGAGTAGGCTAATTTCAACTATATTATATATATTTCTTATATTAGTCATGCCAGCCTTCTTATCATTATCCATCACATTAAATTTTGTTACATTTTCTTCTTCTTTTATTATGTCATAAAGTTTTACCATTCTCGAGTAATGCTTGTTAAAAGTTAGAAATTCATAGTTTTGGGAAAAACACATTTAAACTTTGGAAAACTGAAACTTATGCAACATCTTACCTAAAAGTTATCTCAATATGCAATTGTACCCATTCATTTTAATCCCAATTAATCGTTTTTGACCTCAAAAGTAACTATCGGCCGGCAGTTACTAACTAGCTTTTGGTTTATATAGCCATAAATAATTGTAAATGTTTATTCGTCTGAAGATCGTCCTGAGACGTGAAACTCAGAG